>MU913262.1:0-12029 GCA_036418165.1 Cooperia oncophora | reverse complement strand
TAAATTGCTGTGAAATACAACCCTACTACACTAACGACTAACGTTACACGAAAAGCTTTACAGGGTAACGCTTCGAGCATGATCGGGCCCAAGACCTTCTTTGGGTGAACTAAAACTACTGCAAGATCTGACACAATATACATTTTCGACGAAGCAGTTCCAATCCCTGTTGGCCTCAGGTTGGGTGGGCGGGGTGGGGCATGTTGCTAGTTTCTTCAGTTTTCTCAGATTACTGAAACCTGTAAAGTCTTGTGAAGAGGAAAAAAGTGAAAAGGAAGAAATTTCAGTGGCTCCATTAGCTTACAAGCATTGGAAAGCATTGACAAAATGTTCTGTACAAAGAAGATCCGCAGCATCACAAGAGTTCACAGATCTCTTTCCAAGGAGAACTAGAAGGTACCCCTCTAAGACGAACTGCATCCATTTCCATCCCACCAACATCGTGCCTCTCTGAGCTAGGTAGAACAAGATTAATAGGGTGCAACTTTTCTCTTCTACTGCTTCATATTCTCTATTCAGTTCGAACTAAATTTAAGAACGACCTATGTTAGCGACAAGATTTCTTTACTGCGTTTCTGACTTCTGTTATCAGTAAAGCTTATTGTGCAGTAGTCTCCACTTTGCAACGAACAAAAGAAAAGAAAAATTGAGTTAATCCACTAGTTCCCACCTTGTTCAACAGCTCGATTGCCTTCAGGTGTTGTTTAAAGTCCTTGTGATACAGCATCGCCATAAGAGATGCCTTTGCATGACGGCCCAGTTGTTCTTGGAGCTGCATCATGTGCTCTTCTGTTGGCAGAGTGAAATTCCATTTCAAAGTCTACAAAAGGGACATTAAACTCTCACTGAATCGACAGACTCGCAGAAACGAATTAACTCAACAAACCAGACATCGAAACAACTGACCTTGAGAGTGCGTTCATCTTTAAGGCGCTGCTGCTTCTCATCGTTAGCTGTTAGCAATTCATCAGGTGCCTTTTTCACTGGCTCTTCTTCTTCCTCCTCTACCTAAACATTGCACGAGTTAAAGCAGAAGATCTCACGAACACGTACACAATACCTTCTTCGGAATCTCCTTTTTCTTTTCAGGAACTTTTTTCATTGGAGCAGCGCCTGCCGGTGGTTTCAAAGACTGAAAAAAAGCGATTTTGTAAGGGTCTGATACAACAAGGGAGAAGATGAACATAATTTCCCTTCCTCGACCTTTAAGAAAAAGAATCACACTAGCACAACGAAACTAGTTTACATTCAGCGATGAGCTGAAATGACGAGGCGAGACGTGATTTTCGAATCAGATAACTTAAAAGAAATGCAACATCCCGACCTCATCACCGCCAGTTGGCTCCTCCTCCTCTGCAGCAGCTGGACGACGTTCCGTAGACGATTCACGTGTTGTCGGTGCAGCCTTCTTTACAGGGGGCTCCACCTTTTTTGATGGAGGAGGAGCAGCCTACACAAAGCCACAATAGCAACACAACACAACACAGTACAGAATGAACATAGCAACTAAAGTAAGTAAAACGTGAAAGGTAGCCAACGGAAGGCACCGGAAGCGTCGAAAGGCGCACAAAACACATCACTTGAGAAGCGACTACTCTACCAAGCGAGCTAACTGCAAATACTCACATCAGCCTTATGGATTGATTGGACCATCTGTGTGATCACTTCTGGACCAGCTTCTTCACAAGCTTTTTGGTAGAACTCCTTGATCTAAACCAGCGTACTTCAGAAGATATATCGTCTATATCCATTCACTATTTTAACAAGGATAGAGCTAACCTTTCCCATCTTCAATTTGTCCTCCAGAATGTCCGTTAACAATGGCAAGCAGGGTTTTTCCCCAATTGCACGCATGGCCGAACCCAGTGCGGCGTAAGAGGCATCACGAACTTCTGCATCCGAGTCTGCTGTGTGCTGGAACAGACCGAGTTACTGCTTTACCAACGCTTAAGCACCGTAACGCGTTACCATTGCAACCGCGCTCAACTTGTAAGCTGCAGGCGGCAAGGCGTCCCTACGCAATCGTCATCGACCTTACTGCTTTCAGAGAATAAGGGGGAACGGGTTGGTACGCGTCGCCTGCTCACACAGACTGGCGCCCTCCTACTCTTCTTCTGGCTCTCCCGAAGCAGTGACCAGCGCTGAGCGATACACGTCTGTGGCAGCATTCCCGCCCATAACACCCAGCGCGGCTGCAACGGCAGCGAGTCGACGCGGTTTATAGCGCCTGCCTTTGCAACCGCGAGGTCTGAAGGCCTCCTAACAAAATTCATTGTATGCACACCGTCAAAAGAATTCATGTGAAGTCACCTTTATGAGCAACGGTGCAATGGATTTGAGGGTTTTCTTCGGCATTGTTTGCGCGTTGAGTAACTTGAAAGCTCTGAAACAGTATATGTTCTGTTCTGAAATGAACTACAGTGTGAAGTAATTAGACTTGAAGAATGATAGACATACCTGTACAGGAAAAGATCGGTTTGAATTTTTATATTAGGATTCGGCTTTTCAAGCGCAGCAAGGATATCGTCTCCCATCGCTTCAAGCGTCGTCTTAAAAAGCGAATGGAATGAAAAATAGACTCTCAATGCTAGAGAAACATACTGTGGCAAAAACTGCGTCGATACATTCCACCAAAGGATCGCGAAGAAGAGGCTTCTTTTCCTTGAATTTGTCAAAAATGACAGGCGCTACCGAAGGAGCGTGAGGAGCAAACTGGAGGAAAACAAGTTCACGAAGCTATTATAAGGCACTGCGAAACACTGTAAAAGGCGAATATCGCAATCGCTTTCTCATGTAATGCCTACCTTTTTTCGTAAACCCTCGGCAATACCTTTCATACATTTTGCGGCCAAAGCCGCAACATTTATATTAGCATCTTTCTCAATTATCTGTAAAATGTTCAAAATCGAGAAAGTAAGTACATTCTGAAAAACAACTATAAAACATTCCAATGAAAAGTACAATTACCCTTTTCAAAAGTGATATGTGTTCGCCATAGGACGCTTTCGGGTCCAGTTTGGGATTCGTCGTCAAAAGGTCGAGAAAGAGCTAAAATGTGCAGTAGAAATTAAGAGAAGTTGAATTGTACCTGACAAAGATAAAAAGACTCGACGAACCTGTAGCGCATCCCTTCGTTCTGTCCACTTCTTGCTCTCAACGTTTGTGTTAAAGTCATCAGGGAGTTTTGCCAGCACATCAATTGCTTCCATGAAATCCCACGGATCTGCCTCCTAAATTACATCGGCATTCAGAAAATCTACAAATTTAGGCAACTGGGACATTTATGGCAGCTAACGCGACCTTAACAGGAGCTGGAACACTGGCGGAAGCGGAACGTGTACCAGTTTCCGCAGCCGCGGATGTTTCATCTGTTGCTGGCTGTTCAGCACTAGTGCTTGTCGCATGCTTTGCCATCTCTTCTGCGTGAGCCTGTGCTGCTTTCTCAGCAAACTCTGCTATCTGTAAAATGAAATTGAATTGTTGAACGCTCAATACAATTTAAGAATAGCTTACCTTTTTCATCTTAGCCTCATCGTTACTGAGATCGCCAATCATAGACCGTACATTTTTCTCGCCAATAAGGCGCTGGATGGAACCAATAGCTGCCAAAGAGGCTTCACGAACATCTTGGTCTGCATCTGCAGCGTGTTTTATCAACACAGGAACGACCGCTTTGATAAGCTTCTTCGGGGCCTGGAACACTTACGTGACATGTAACGTATATTTTTATTTAAAAACAGTATTTATTATTTATACTAACAGAAAAATTATACTTATATATGGACATCACTATAAATAATAGTATAATAATATCACTACAATAATTCTGCTACATATATGTCATTAATCCGTTTTTGGGATGCGAGACGCATTCTCTTTCCACTCAGAATTGTAGCTTCTTACTGAATGCGATGCGCCTATACAATGACTTGCGGGGGCCAGCCGATGTACAAGTCAGTGTTTTTATCCTCCCAGATAATCTGGTACCAATTTACCGTCCCGGGTGGAAGGCTTGGTTGGCCTGGGCGGGAGTCGATTCGACTGTTGACCCCTGGACCGCGCGAGATAAGCGCGCCACCTCCAGTTACACCATCTCCACCCCATGAATCCCTATTTAAACAAAAAGTATATAGCTGAACATAACAATCCTAAAAGAATAGTATCCTCAACGGAGTAAAACAAAATATAGCACCTTGTCTGTAGTCAGCAAATTGATTTGTCTGCTCAAAAAATTGTCCACTTGCTGCTTGATCTGAGGGTTAGGTTTTCCCATATTTGCCTCGATTTCCTCGACAATTACTTCCAGTGATGGGATCTGTAGAGAGAGCAAATGTTAATTTATGAGCAAGTTCCAATGGTTCACTGCTGTAAAATGCAGCGGCTAGAAAATCGATTTCACTCAGAAAACTTCAAACCATTAGCATGCACATGCGCTCGCATGCATTTCTAAGAGAAAGCTCACCGTTGAAGCTATGGCGTCCGCACATTCAATGAGGGGATCTCTCAGTAAAGGCTTTTTTTCTTTTAACTTATCGAAAACAACTGGAATGATCTGAAAAAAAGAGGATTCCAAAAACACTTGCTCACAACGAACTATTGCAGATGTACCACGAAGGACACTAACCGACTGAGCGTAGGGTGAGAACTTTGTCCGCAGTCCTGTGGCAAATCCTTTGATACACTTGGCAGCAAGAGCGCAAACGTTAATGTTGGCATCCTTGGCGAGCATCTGAAATACAGTACACTTGAAGGGTGAAATGATAAAAAGAATAGGAAGAATAAACACAATGCTCTAAACAGGTAAAAGTTCGCAGTCGCAAGCGGCGTCGGTACCATACATGGAAAACATCAAAGTCCTTGTCTTTTTGGGAATATGTCGAACCGCTTCGAGCCAGGGCACGTCCTGTCTAGGAGAGAAGTGTAAAAATATGACTCCCTCAGAGGTCCCTATCACTTTTCGAGGTGTTTTTTGCAAAAAATTCCAGTTTTCCCTAAGAAAACTGCCTCTGATGAGGAGAGGGTTTGTAACGCACATGGGACGTGGAAAACCAGGAACCGAAAACATTTTTCTCAAAAGCAAACATGACCCGACCCCATCCAATTGATACAACCCCTTCGGACCCCCAACGTACGACGTGCCCTGATTCAAATGCCACCACGATTCTTAACGGAGCTGTGCCGCATATCAACGAGACGCACCAGTAAGAGAACAACCTTCTTAAAAGCTTGCATGGAAAATCTAAGCGAACAGGAAGTTTAGGGAGGGTCTCACCGTTTGGAGATTGCCGAGAATTTCGCCATAGCTGCTTTTTGAAGACAACCGAACAGTAGCGTCGAGAAGAGTGGACAGCGCCTCCAAAGCTTCTTTTCGTTCCTGCCACTTCTTTGATTCCCTTAGCTCGTCAAAATTGGCAGGAAGTTTGGCAAGGACATCTACCTCATCGGCAAACTCCCACGCATCCATGCCTGAAAAGGAGAAAAACAGGTAAAGTATTAATGAAAGCAAGCCAAAACCATTTAAATGCGAACGGTCGAGAAAAGAACGGAAACAAAATCGACAGAGAGATATTCCCACCACTCGAAAAATGACTTTCAGACGGGGCGTTGATGGATCACTCACATCACGGCCGCCGAACAATCGCTGTAATCGAACAAGCGTGTGACTTTGACACCACTGACGCCCTTGTAATCTCGTTGCAACAAAACGTTTTCAAATGACCCCCTCCCTCACCTTCTCCATCCCGAAACGAGAGCCTATGGCCGCAATAAGTGCAGCACACAAAGAACATAATTCTGGTTAGCTACTAGTATTTTTAGACCATGCATGAGTAAGCACCATGCCCCCCTCCCCATAAAACAGACCAAGATAAATTGAACCCCACTGAAAGAGGACACTTCAAGCAAGTGTAAGGAAAGACCACTTGCCAGAAAATTACTCTGGACTGAAGAAGGACACTGAAGTGCGGCCATTTGATAGAAACCTTTGAAAACGATTGGCGAAGGATTAAAGGTGGGCCAAATACCGTATACTTTGTGTTGGAGCGCAAAAATGAACCTTAGTGTCTTGTGTAGTTGAGGAAGAGTTCACACATGACTGCTTTGAACAAATGACGAAACTGCACATAGAAGGAATGGAATTGGGGAACGCAGGAGTTCCCAGCTTTCAGAAATGCCGAAATTCCCCAGAACCGATATTTGTCCGTGGTACGAGGCTGAGCGATCAATTCCTATCAAGTCGTTGACCGTCATTTCGGCACTTCTGCAGATTCCGCATTCTGCATTCCCGATTCCGCGGCTCTCCAAGTGGTAGGTAGGACTGGTGACGGGTGGGGTCGGGTATTTTCCTCGCGGCTTTTCCCAATTCACATATGGACCCCCCCCCCTATAATTTCTGCTTTTGTGGTTTTCTGCTTTTTTGCACACATCCATACAGTGATGCGTAAACGGCCATACCAACATACTTTTTCGAGATGGGTGCTATCTAGAGCTCTGCTAAGGCCCAGCTTAGGAACTGACGCTCAGCCTTGGCAGAGCGCAGACAACCAGGGCGCTCTACGTGCATGAGCTGGTGCCGAAAGTTAACGCTATATTTCTTACCAGCATGTCAAACATGCGCAGAGCTCACGTATACATCGAGTTTCGCCGAGAAAGGTTGTGGCTCCAAGTTGGCGCACACTGGCGCCACATGGCACTAGTATTGAAAAGGTAGGACATTTCTGTAATGGGACGTCAAATGACCCGAGTATAGATGTTATATCACTCAGTACCAGGAAATACTCTGGCGTCAAAAGGCGTCTGTCGGGGCCATATGGCGCCAGCACTACAAAGGAATAATGTCTATGCAGTAAGTCAGATAATCCACGCATAAAAGTTCATATCGAGTTCGGTATCGAAAAGACTGCTAGCGCCAAAATGGCATCTGTTGGCGCCATGTGATGCACAAACAATGACGACAAATAAGATGTAACATTCGTGATCAGAGCCCCGAGCAAGTCGCCACAGTCGAGGTTTCATCCAAAAAGAACTGGAACTTGCTTTTGGCATAGCAACCTAGTTAAAAATAACTCCAGTCTTCAATATGAAATATCTTCTGAAGGTGGCCATATTTTTCCCGCTCATCGCTGGTGGAAGTTCACTGTTCACATGCTATTGGAATACAGGAAAAAGACCGATAGAAACTGAAGGCAGATCCCAAAAAGTGGTACAAATATTATCGTCAGCATATCAAAGGATTAAGAGGACTCGGGTGGAAGGCGTCAAGTCCGGAGAGGTTGAGAAGAGAGTCTTGCCCTTCCACAACGGAGAACAGACACCACCAAACGACATGGTCGTAGCGCGAGTGGAATTCGTCAGGGACTGCCTTATTCACTAAGAATGGGATCAGTGATGAAACTGGAGAATGGATGGTGAGAATAGACCAAAAAGATCTGGACGATATTTATCAAATACGCTTCGGTTGCTTCAAAATCGAGTAGGATAATCCCTATCTGATACGAACGATGCCATCAGACCTTCCGGGGCACGAAGTCGATCGGAGTAGGCTTGTAAACAGGGATAGGAGATGGTTAGAAGGGTAGAAGAATGGTTTGATAAAAGCGAGGGAAACGGGTCCTTGACCTCACTCCAACCCACGACGTAAGCGATTGCGGCACTTTCTTAGTAACAAGAGACACAGGGGTAAACAAACAGCGAGAAGTTTCCATATGAGGAAGCTAGTATTTGCTCATGTAGAGGACCGCCTCTGTGTGCCATGGAATAGAAGGGTACCGCTGTCGAGACGAATGATTGCCTTGCTGAACCTTGAGAAGATCAAGTTCCCAAGCTCAGAGAAATGTACGGTACCGATGGTGCACGGCACAGGGAGTGTCGAAATAGTGAAGCAGTTTTGAGACCGGTTAAGAGGGTCGTTTGACAGCTGCAACTGCAAATACAACCTTATTTTGGATACCAGTTCTTTTGACCGTTGCCGGTCAAAAAATTACCAGTCGTGCGCAGTCGCGCAATTCATTCGCTCGAGTAGCAAAGTGTGAAATCGGCGTTAAATGCTGTGAATATCGCGAAGACATCCAACGATTAAGGATTCTTCTGGTAAGCGATTGCTGGTGCTCCAGAACGTCCAACGTCAACGTGTACCGGTTCTATACGGTAAGGAAGTGCTGGTCTCCGTGCAGAAAATCATGACTGACCGCTGCAATCCACTGTATTGAAGATGCCAAGGTAGACCTACGGCTGGACGGAAATAGAGGGCCAAGCATTTTGTGCCTGCGGCTTTTGGAGAGAGAGGAAGAGTTTCCGTGGCTCGGAAGCCAAGAGGGTCATCCAGGTGAGGAGGAGAGAGAGGGAGAGAGAGGCAATGGAATTCGATGCTTATTGTTAGGGCAAACAGCAACGAGGAGCCTAATGTCGAGTTGGACGGACGTTATAGAAGAGTAATTAACTGAGTCAAGGTTATCCGCAGAAGATACCTCGGACAAGAGAATGTGGCGACGTCCAACAAGAACATCGGACTGATGAGATTGCAGCGCAGTGAGGAGAGAACACAAGACTGTACTGAGAACGTTTTTGCAAAAACAAACAACCGGCGCAAGCATAACTAGTTGGTGCTTCCAATCCAATTCGTGGCTGTGGAGTTGAAGAATAGGACTGTCGGCACCAAGGGAAAGTAGTGGGGGAGAAGGTCCCGGTCTCAAAAGGAAAATGTTGGTTTTGATCTCGTGCATAGCCGCGGACCTGCGATCTCCAATGGTTGACTGTGGCCATTGTGGCGCGTTTCTGTCGTAGCCCTGACAACTCTTCCTGAGTTTTGTTTTTTGATTAATAGTTGTACAGTACTCCGTCTTTCCGATTACCCCTTCTTTGGAACAGAAAAATCAAAAGCTGCAGGCAGCTTTTACTAGGTCATTCATGTTCAGAGGAGAACTTTGAACTCTTCGTAGTGTGTTTCTGAGAAGTCAGGGCACATTGTTGGTGGGGATTCCCCAACAGGGGGCCGTATTTGGGCTGAAAAATTTTTTTCATAGTTGATTTTTCTTTTTTCACGGATGTTGTAAAGAGGGGGTGGGGGGTGCAAGGGTCGACCAATATCCCCAACCAATGATGTGCCCTGGAGAAGCTTCGAATGTAGACCTGCAAAACCCGATAAGCTCCGCTCAGAATAAACGGAAGCTCAAAAAGGTTCTCGAAAACATTGAACAAGTTCTTGTGAAGCGAAACTGAAGGTACGTGACGATGATGTATCTCTTACATGGGTATATAAGGTGTTGAAGCCTCAGGCAACCAGAGCGTCCCCCCAGTCCAAGGGGATTTTGATGAGCTCCACAGCAACATCACGATCAGAGCTTCACCACTCTACTACGAGATCATCATCGTCCTGGCGAGAGCCCTTCAACAGGGCGACACCATAACCTTCGAACTCTTCAGCGTCGCTCTCGGGAACGTAATGTGTCAAAGACAGTCCCCGCTCAAGTAACTACAAGGCGTCCTTCCTTTCATAAGTAGTCTGGCCCTCAATCTCTGAGATAATCCCCGTTTTCGTGCTTCTAGGTAAGAAAGGCGCTATGGCCCTGAGAAGTGGCATTTCTGAGGCCCTACTGGTTCCACCCACCGAATTTCAAGGGAAACTTCTGCCCGAGTTCAGTTTTTACCTTGTGTTTCCCGTTTTTTTTCTATCGTTTGATGGCGCTGGATGACACGAAGAAACGACTAGTGAGCCAGAGGCGGCAGGATACTTTTGTGGTACAAAACGAGCAGGTCCGGAAAACTTGTCTAGAGAAGCTGACAGGTCCTTACTTATAGTTTGTACTCCTTGATTTTTTTCTTGTTTGTTCTCTCTCCCGGGCAGCTATTAAGCGACCGCGGGTTTGTAATCGAATGTCACTATCCACAGTATGCACTTGCGGGATTTGTCTTCAAGGGGAGACGGGGAGTGAAGATTGACGGCTGGCGACTGCACCAACTGCACGTTCCTGGCGACCTATGCATGGAATAAGCAGAGTGAGACCACTGCTTCTGCCGTGGACCACTCATACCCCTAGTAAGTAACTGAAGACTGATAACTCTACGATAGTATCATGAATGAAATGTTTTCGAATCGGTCCTCGACACGCACTAAAGTTGTGATATATGTGGATCTCATTAGGCTCCTTGCATCTTTGAGAGTTCTAACAACTGAATGTCTCTACTTCAGGAAGCTTAATAACACCCCTCCATCTCCAAACGCATGCCAGTGCTGTCCACCTCTATGAATAATTCGCTTGGTCCAGCTGTTTGCCGTGTGTGCCTTTGCAGCGAAACATCAATACCGTACCTCGGAAATGCGCCAGGAGAACCGCTGATATCTCCGTGTCATTGCAAGTATGGTTCTATTTGCGAATATATTGAGTTGTAGCTTGTGACAGGGTGGTATTACGAAATTAGTAGATTTTTCCGAAATATTCAAGAGGTACGATGGGACTGTATCACCGCAGCTGTCTAGAACACTGGTTGTCTACTTCCCGAACGTATTGCTGCGAAATTTGCAAGTTTCGTTACGAGATCGGAAGGTATGCTATGTTTTCAGAATGCAGTTCGAATAATACATAAGATTGTAAGGCAAGGTGAGCAGCGTTGTTCGCCCTCTTTGGAATGTGAAGCTGAAATCTCTGTAAGCCCTCATGGACAGTAGATAAAATACATACACGTTTCATCACATAGAATCTGAGTTGGTGTGGCTAAAGTCGTTGGCCCTCAACTGGCGGGAGTCGAACCCGGCACCTCACTGCTTTTCCCCTGGCGAGTGCTTGCTAATCCTTAACGGCCACCTAGGGCCGCTTTTGTACCCTCTTCAGCTTTAACGGGCTTTAATGCCTGTATAACCTTATCCATCACTCACACGTTCATACTTGGTGAGGGTTCGACTTATCCCTGCGCTGGGGGCACTGTACTTTGCTCCGCAACTCAGCTATTCTTTGATTATAACTATCTGGAACGCGTACTGCGCGTTAAAGCAGCAGTTATTCAAATAACAAAACAGCTTCAAGATTTACATGTTTCATATCTTTTGCGATTTGATCAACCAAGGTAATTTGTGAGAATCGCTTTAATGTTATGCGAACCGATTTACTCGCACCGCTCTACGTTTTCCGGGAAATAATCCGCAATTTCCCAGTAAGATCGTTTTTTGTTTTGTGAGTGTAGTTCAGTTATTGCGGATAGCGGGCATATGGCCGTTTCAGATTCGCAGTGGCGACTATAGGTTAATCTCGCAGCAGATCGCACTTGAGCATCCGACCCGCGGTCCCGGCGCGATTACCCTGAAGAGGAAGCGCGCGCTCATACGATCGCACAACCACGAAGTATGAAAGCGCTCGTATTTTGCACAATCGGAAGGAAGCGCTCGTATTTTGCTTAATCGGAAATGAGGCGACCACTATTTTGCACAATAGGAAATCAGGCGCGCACCTGACGAATTTTAGAGGCAATTAAATGTTTCAATTCGAAATGCCTAAAATGGCTTGCTGGCTATTATAATGTACACTTCATTGAGATCACCCATTCAAGAGCGGAGTGAACCCTTTTGATCCCCAGTGTGTGTAATCATTTTTCAGATGTCAATCACTGTAAGGAATGTGGAAAGTCTCACCATAATCAACCAACTTGATGGGGTCAAATCCGAAAGCTGGCCAAAATGCTTCACCAGAACGGCTCTACTGAGTCAACCGGGAATTATCTGAACCAACCCATTGAAAGTTCAAGGCATAAATCAGTGCGTACACCTCTTGCTACCGTTTCCCAGATAGGGTACTTTGTCAGAATGGTTTCGTATAAAGGTGCCCTATGCCTCGCATTGCTAGAGGCGCACTGTATATATCTTTCACAAAATGCCCGCAGGACCCGCAAAATGAATATGCCCAATTGCTTGAATTGCTAGACATTGATGAAGTGTGCAGGAGCTGTCTCCAACTGCTCCCTGCAGATCTTGAAGAGGCGTTCTCGTCTATAGCTTTAAAGCGCTGTTGTAATTGTCGCGCGTCGACGGGGAACTACAGCTT
>MU913261.1:0-28598 GCA_036418165.1 Cooperia oncophora | reverse complement strand
AAGCGCCGCCGTCGCGAAGTCTGAAGGCTGCCTAACATACAGTCCTCATCATTGCGGACCGGTGGGGCGTGTCAGTGCGGCTGCGTTTGGCGCGGTGCCAAAGTCGTTCTGCACCAGTTGTTGAAGCGGGCAAGTGACATTACTGTATTATATCCTTCGTATTACTCGTTTTCTACCACTTTTTGTCGCATACGCGTTTCAACAAAAAGGCTGAGAACGGCTTCAACAGTGTGCACACTCATACTGGCTGACACGCCCCACCGGTCCGCAATGATGAGGACTGTAAGCATAGCCGAACGCGCTACTTGCCTGCGCACTCTCACTTCTGGTTGTTCTTCAGTGTTGAGCGCGTCTTTCGCCGCTGGATCCTGGTGTCAACGCAAATGGTGCACATTGAGAGTGGGCGGAGTATAGAGAAAGCAGCAGGTTATTACCACCCTCCAGCCCCGTTCCCGTGCCCTAATTAGCGAAGAAAGTGCTGCGCTACTGTAGTTGGAGATTGAATGACCTTACACGGAATAGATCGTTCTCAAGTGAGTCTGTCTTAGCACAGTTTGTCTTCAATGGTATTCAACTTAACCTGTGAACTGGTTCAGTCTTAGCCAGCTACCCGTCTTTTCCATTCTGTCTATTTTATTCTATCCACTGCCCACTCTTCTGCGCCGGTTTGTTTATCAAGATATATGGGCCATTATCAAGTTCTTGAAATATGGATTCAAAGGTGGAAGCTAGAGGAGGATAGAGATGGGTTCCTTTGCACGCCTTACTGATGTTAGCAACAGTGTCAAGAGTTACAACTTGACACTGTTGCTGGCGAGGCAGCGTTCATACTTCGCGACAGCAGCGGCGATCGCGGCGACCTCGGCGATCGCCGCGATCGTCGGTACATGGCAGAGCGCGCCCCAACGATATTACGTGCGCTCCGAAGGCTTTTGGGGGTAAGCGACCAATTTCATGCTTTTTTTCCTTTAACTACAATTTCCTTAGGTACTGAAGCTTAGTTTGACTCAAGGAAAGGTGAACCCAGCTTAATTGCTTTTGTTTTCTATTTTCTTTCTTGATTCAGGATAGAAATGAGCAAAAAGCGTGATAGCTTCATTTAAGGTAGGTTTTTATTGTTTCTTTTTTCATTGTTCGAGCTTATATATGAGGGTTCGAGCTTATACATGAGGCTATAAAGTTTTCACCTGTTGATGTTGCGTAAAATGATTAGTGTTTTGGTTCCTAGGTGAGTTTCTTTCTGTTTTTTTTTCTTCGTTGTTTGAACTCGACTTGTAAACTATAAATGTTTTGGAAGTTGGAACAGTTCAGACGATAGGAACTTTCGAAGCGCTTGTATAAATTGAAACAATAAAAACAACAAAAACAAAAAGAAGCTCACCCAGGGAAAAGAGTTGGCCTTATCCCGACCTAAAAAGAAGTGAAACCTTCTTACCTCATATTCCAGATCTGCTTATGCATAGAAAGTCGTAACTTATCAGTTAGTAGCCATTATTAAGAGAAATCACAAGTTGGATTCCCTTATTTATCAAGCGAGCGGTCCATAATAGCGTTGGGGCGCGCTCTGCCACGTACCGACGATCGCGGCGATCGCCGAGGTCGCCGCGATCGCCGCTGCTGTCGCGAAGTATGAACGCTGTCTTGAGGCGGGGTCGAATGGTGGGCTATCTCCCTTGGCACGGTTCAAACACTGGTTAGAGAGAGGAGAGTTGAAATGGGTACCATCCAGCAAGCGAGCAATGGTCAACGTTTGTAATGACGCAATGTTCTGGAGGTAAACAAGCAAGTTCTAATATCTCATTTTAGCTGGAAATCCTTTTGAAGGGCAGTTTGACTCTTTCAACATGACTACTCCATTTGGCGCTCTCGCTGATAGCTTCCAGGGTAATGTTCAAGGAAACGGCTCATTTGGTCAATTGAAAGTCACTTGCGAGATTCACGCTGCAACGTTGACTCAATGTCTGCAATCACCTTACCAAGTCTGTTGAAAGAATTGAAGAGATTGTTAGAAGAGAAAGAAAGAATTGTTGAAAAAAAAAAGTTGTTTAGCACGCACGAGAAATTGGAGCGGTGGATCAGACGGCTCAGAGTGACAACACAGGAATGCAGTAATTTCGAACATAATTCGAGGTGTCTCGACTGTATGATTGCCCATCGTCTGTTGATTATTTACAATTTTCGAGAAGAATTTCGCGCAGTTAAATATTTTTAGAATTCCATAGCAGCATACGAACCACAAATCTACAATTTGCGAATCTTTCTTTTTGCTGTTACATTTCTATATGGACGTGCTTTACTGAGCCATTAACACTGCATTCCAAACCATGGACCCTGGAGAGGACGTGCCCACGGAAATAGTTGTGGGCCCAGCCCCTGGATGAGGTTCCGAGTTGTGGGCCCAGCTCCTGGACGAGGTTCCGCCTTCCGTATTAGGGCAGAGACTGAAGCAGTGTGATCATGAGAGAATAGGGATACCTCGCGTCTCTGTCAACTCAACTAACAGTAAGTCCGTTGGCAAACCCTCTTCAGGTCAGGACTGCACATTGCTTAGTTACCAGCACTGTTAGGAGGAAGCCAAGCTTAATATAGCTGATATGAATCTGCATTTGAGAATGATTTATTCACTGAAAATTGGCACGTTAGAATATGTACAAATATGAGAAAAACGTCTTATTAGAATACAAACATGATATGGTGAAATGAAAGAGAATAGCCAGCATTATCAATTCAGATCAGAAGGAATCCGCGAACCCATCGTATTGGTCTCTTCCGTGATTCGAAAGTGAGGGAGAATGTTGATCATATCAGCTCTCCGGTTCGAACATAATAACGAAGCTGATCTTCCGAATTCACCACAACCAGACGCCGCTTGACAGTGTGTTCGCCACCCAATGCGAGAAGTTGCTGCTCTACTTAAATAGGAAAATGAGATTAGTAGGACCAGGTAGACGACAGCAAAGGGACAGCGGCGTAGTACGGTACGTGGTTCAGTACCTCATATAATGCTGCACACTGGTAGCGCGTGCAAGAGCGACATCTGACGGCGGTACCGTTTTCTACCAGTTCGGCAACTATTGGTAGCAAACAAAACCGCCGCTGTTCAGAATGTTCGCCCGCTGAGCCGCTGCCGCGTTGTGGATTCTATGTTACTCTAGGCAAGTCATGCCGTTAAGAGAAATTTTCGCAATTACGACCCTTGGTACTAACCTCACAAATTCCCTCCTTCTGCACAATCCCCTTCGCCATCCTTCTCACCATCTTCCTTTTTCCCAGCTTCCTAGCATTTCTCCACTTTTACCCAAAAAACTGCCGTCGAGCGGGAGGGGGGGGGTTCATAGCCTCTCATACATCATATGACACGTCAGCGACGTACCTTGATACGTCACTGATAATGCGGATTCCCGTCTTATCACTATTGTGTTAGGCAGCATTCAGACTTCGGGATGACGCGCGTCGACGCGCTACATTTACAACAGCAAACGCTTGATTGTTGAATGCCGGCTGCTTGTGTTGCGAGAGAGTATGGGAGGATGGTGGTTAATGCCGTTTGGACTCCAGAAATTCGGCTCCGAGCTCATTTTCAAATTGCCTAAGCCACCAAATCCACTAAAAACTTGTATATAGGGGTAATTCAACATCCTGATTACGAGTATGACACTCATTCTTGGCGCTGGCGCCAAGAGAGGACACTACGATTACCTCCTGGGCTCAGCCTTAGCAGAGCGCAGGTAACCGTAGTGTCATCCATTAGCGCCAGCGCCAAAAATGAATGTCATATTCGTGATCAGGATGTTGAATTACCCCTATACAAGCTTTTAGTTTAGTACAAGCTATATACAAGTTTTTAGCGGATTTGGTGATCTTGCCACTTTTAAAATGAGCTCGGAGCCGAAATTTCTGGAGTCCAAACGGCATTAGCCGAGGATGGTAGGTGTTGCGTAGTCATGTAAACTGGTATCGATCAGCACCGGCCGTCGGCTGCGTTCGCGTCTATAGATTCGGAGCAGTGTTGTGACTGTAGCGCGTTGAAGCGCAATACAGCGCTTCATCGCGCGTTTTAGCGCATTGACGGGCGTCATTGTGAATTCTGAACACTGCCTCACATGTCATTTGAGTAACGTGATGGTTGACACGTCATTTTTGAACCTCAGCTCACGAACCTTTGTTATATTAGGTCATCCCATTCAAAAGTGCCGTCGGCTTTTACTCGAATAAAACGAAGAGGAGAATAGATATAAAGTGATATTTTCTTGCTTCGGATTAAGTGAATCCCTCCTTCACCAATGACCCCAGTGCTCCGGAAGCCTTTGGACCTCTGGTACCTTCGGTTTTTCAACAAGTGCGAGTAAATTGCTGTTGATGCCAATTTCGGCGAATGACAAAACATTGTAGCGTTTGCCGTCGGAGAGTACTCTCGACTGACGAGAACAATTGGAATCGCTCGGCTTTATGTCGGGCGAATGGGGCGATTGAACCCAGGTCTCAGTATTGTTTGTGTCCCAGCACTGCCCTACAATACAGTTACTCGGGGTCTGGCACTATGACGAGCAACGGTGGCCTTCTTGTAGTTGTGTGGTACCATCCATTGTCGATCTGATTGCCGAGGAACAGGCAATATACACCGACAGCAACGATTTTATTCTCTGTATAGAGCCCCCTGAAAGCCACAGTGTGGGAATCCTTCGCTATGATGATCATCCACTTGCGCCCACGTAACTCCTCATGGTAGAACTCGGGCGGCTTCTCATCTGCATTCATACAAAATTGACGATTGTGAGTTGGCTCGAGGTCCAAGACCACCCATATTTCATCTAGGGCCGGGGTGCGTTTTCACAGTCGTGAATGACATCTCATGCTGAGAACATTACTGCTAGAGGTATAGAATCGGTACTGCGTTCGTGCTTCTACAAGAAAATTAGGTACCCATGCGCACACCCTCTTGACCATCCTCAGTTTATCGGACATAACTCGGGCAGCAGTTGCAGCTGGGATGTCAGACTCGCGGGAAGCTCGACAAAGGTCCAGCTCTGGGATCAGACATTCAGCGCTTGACTTCATCCACCCTTTTTTCTTGTGCAGGATGAACATTATGGGACCATCCACGACAACAAATTTTTTCCTTTCTTCCTTCTTCGGGCTCCTGAACCAAACCTTCCACCTTGTATTTCGAGAACACCATTACACACAACTACTGGTCCGGCGCCGGTCGAATTTGAGCAGCGCACTTCCCTCTTGACGCCTGATTTGAAAATCGGCGCTGATTTTCACCACTCGGGCTTCTTTTCAATTTCTCGAGAACTTCTTCTGTGGGTAGGTTCGCCAAATTTCACAGATACACAGCTAAAGGTACTAGCCTCCAAATGGTATAGTAGCCCGCTTCCCTATCCCCTTTGCTTTTCTGCCATTCCTCTATATGTCGCGGCACTTTTGAATGGGATGACCTAAAACCTATGCCAGAAGAGAACTTGGCCAAAACTGACTGCTAGAAAATTCCGGGGCGAATCTGTTTTTTGAAAACCTGAGTAGAACACGAATGGAAAGAAACAAACGCACCGTTGGTTCCAGGTCGAGCTGTCAACATATGTGGTGGAATTCCAATTTGACTTGCGAGCTTTGGATCTGCTTCCAACGCGCGGCGAATTTCTTCAAGAGTGAGACCGCGTGCAACACGCTTGTCTGGGCAACCCTCGACCGGTGGACAGTTGGTCTGAATTCGTACATGCAGACATGTTTGCACTAGCAAAATCTTTGTAAACGTACAGTGGGACATGGAGCGAACGGGCAAATCCGTACAAGACACGAATACTGAACATGAGGTGTGCTCTGATAGCGGAACGACTCAACAGTAATCTGGAATAGCAACGAGTTCGTAAAAGGTTTGCTATATATGCAACGTTCCTATGGTTCCAGTACAAACCTTCACTCCGAAGTCGGATCGCTTAGGTGGACAAACCAACCCTACGAGGTCAGCTTGGCAACCCTCACGAATTATGGGCAGAGGTTCTCGTTCCCATTCATACTTTGAGTCAATAGGTTCTACTTGGCATTCCTGGACTGACATATATTCAGCTGAAAGAAACAGTTATTTCAAAGGTGACGGATACCAGGAGAGAAATATTGACAGGACTAAAAGCTCAGGACCCACGTGGAATTGCATAAAGAGGAGCAAAAGACAATGTGATTTTGGTTCCAACAACAACTGCCTCAACGGTCTGCCCATTGTGGAAAATGTCGAACGACACTGCATCCTTCGATGACTTTTGGGGTCGAGCAGCCCTGAAAACTCGTCGTAACCTCAAAAAACGAAGCAGGTCACAAGTTTCCTTGAAGACAATCGGGTACGTTCTTTCCGAAGGTGGCCCTAACTATGCATGAGGTTAACGGGTCCGTACCTGCAGTGGCGTGCCCCTTTGTCTGCCTCAAAGGTGCACAAGGACGGGGCTGGAGGGTTGCAATACCCATGCGCATCTCCATACTCCTCCCGCGCTACCCCCGAGATCGGCATTTGAGTCCATGTCCATACCAGATCCCGCAGCGAAACACACAATCAGTGAAATACAACAACCAGGTGAGAAGGTGGGCAAGCAGCGCATTCGGCTATGGTTAGGCATGTGAAAGGCCGTGCGACAGTGTGAGCGTAATATGGAGACCCATTTACCACTACTCTCCAGCTAGATTCCCGTGCACTTTTGACTGGAAAAAGTTGCACGCTACTGCAGCACAGGACCGATTAATCTCACACATGGCAAGGACCAGAATCCGCTAAGGTTAGTGTACAGCTTTTCACTAAAAAAGGAGGAGGAAGTGAACCGAGTGGTCATATCGGCGGAAAAGGAGCTTTTCCGGCAAGATAAAGTAATAATGGACGGAAATAGATTTGGTTTGAGCCATAGTCATAACTACAGTTACACTGTTGCACTTGCCTTTCTGTTGCTGGAGGTCCAGCAGTGAAAATTTCCGGGGAGCGATTCAGAGATATCTTCAACGTCGTTGGTGGTGATACTGTAGATGTCTTAAATATTAAATATGGACATGTGCAGCAAATTTTGCTCCAACCGATACTGCATTTCACTTCATCAAATACGCCTTGAAGAATGCAGGGGAGAGGGGTTGGGATAGGTAAGTGTTCTGTAGAACGACGGAAACTCCTCATAAATACAACATACTTTGATTCCTGGCCGCTATCATTTACACTCGTAGCCGGCGTTCGTAATTTCAGTCCGACTACAACATAACAATTTCTGTTGTCACAATAATGCTGATTTATGCCTTGACCCCAAGCAGTAGCTAACATCTCATCGTCACTCACTATTGTTCCTTCCTACTGTCCCTCGCCCCAAAGGATTCTCACCGCTTTTGCTCTGATCCACCGAGCACTATAATGGTGAGCAATCTCCTGTGGCGGGCGGATACAGCTGGAATACCTAGCTTTAGTTTCTTTGCCAAGCAGCAGGCCTAAATCGCAAATCACAATTAGGGGAAGGGACAAAGAGGCGCAGCCGAGTAGTATCCTCACGTTCCAAACTACAGTATTTATCCATAAATGAAGGCGAGTCAATGCGTGAGTCGAGGCGTGCATAGAAGCCCATCTAAGGCGACCTTTCCCACCAACAGACACTTGAGTCCGCAGCAACCCACCCACGCACTCTCATTGGTGGGATCAATAACTTATGTCGAAGCCAAGTAGCGGTTCTCACTCATGAAAGTGTTATGAGAACACTTCAACGCTACAAACAAATGAAGCACGGAATCAACACGCTTACTGCTGAAGTCCTTTGGGTTGTGGTAACCGTGGTTGTCACCGTTGTCTTTTGCGTAGTGGTTGCAGCTGATGTGGATGTAGTTGTGCTTGTTTTAGTAGTCGTGGTCGGTTTAGGTGCCGTAGTTGACGTTGTCGTTGCTCTAGTTGTAGTTGAAGATGGTTTAGCCATAGACGTCGTAGGCCTAGATCAGTATAAATACTTCACCACTTATTACCGTTCTTTACAATGTTGGGTTCGAAGACCACATACCACATTTACAGTTTATTGAGAGCTCTCATAGAAACATAGTAGTTATGACAAACACTTTTAGAACTTCTTAAGTTCTAGCAAAGTTCAAAGAAAAACAAAATGAACTGTGCATGGATTGCAGCCTCGTTTAACGAAAAGAAGCCAAAACTAAGGGAAAGAAATTGGAGTAATCACAGAAACTCATGGCACGGACAGTAGACATTTACATAAAAGAACAAATGGTACAGTGCAGAAAACGATTGGACATGGAACAAACTATCAAGCATGCACTAGGTGCAGTGAACACAGGACAACGATGCATCCGTGGCAGAAACATATAAGTCGCTACACCGTGTTTTAGCCCAAGAAAAGAAATTGACAGGCGTTCACTTTATGAACTGTTTTTGTGAAAAACTGCATGAAAAACGGACCTTTTTGAATGAAGAGAAGGCATTGGGGAGAGTGAGGCTTCAGCTCTGTGAAGAACTTTCCGAAGAACTGTAGGCTCTTTTGAAGGTGATGATGGAGAGATTCTTAGCAATGTTGATGATGAGGGTATAGCTTTGGGCGAGTAGTGTGTTGGTGCAGCTCTTGACTTGCTTTGTGGAGACTGTTTGCGTTTCACTGATGGCTCTTGCTTGATGGATCGATTTGACTTTCTCGCATTGAGAGCTCTAACATTTAGTAAACGAGGCGTTATTTGAACTTTTTGGGCAGATAGAACAGGCTGGCGCGCTACTAAATGGGTACCAACCTTCAAAGGGAATGACTCCTTATGAGATGTTGATAGCTCAGCTTTCAGCTCCATGTCATGTTTCAGTGGTGACAACGGGCTGACTCCTGAATCCAAGTTCACCGGGAGCGAAAGATTAGCTGAGCGGTTTTGTTTCGACTGTCTTCTAGCGACTGATTGCGATTCTATGCT
This sequence comes from Cooperia oncophora, assembly GCA_036418165.1. Classification (NCBI taxonomy): domain Eukaryota; kingdom Metazoa; phylum Nematoda; class Chromadorea; order Rhabditida; family Trichostrongylidae; genus Cooperia; species Cooperia oncophora. Next base: position 19,682 of record MU913261.1, on the reverse strand, counting down.
CTCTATAAGCTGATCTATGTTCATAGGCTCTACAGATGCTGCAATGAGTCGTAGTAGCTTTGCTACTCGCCCGGATACCTCCGCATCGCCGAGTTCTTGATCAAAATCTGCATCCGAATTCTTCGTAAATAAATGTTTGTCAGCGTCGTTGTGAACCCTTGATGTAGCACCCTTCGCAATGATGGGAAGTTTCCTGTGACTGCGTACTTCTCCCGCTTTCACACCAACCAATTTTTTTTGTCGCCCTACTTCCTTCGGTAGGGTTCGCGCTGCGCTGACGGATAGAACATTCAGATTTTTTCGAACAACCTTTGCACTCCTTTGGTTCTTTTCAAGGAATTCAGGACCTGTAAGCGCTTGGAATTTGTGAGGCTTTATTATAGGGATCAGCAACGAGTTTCTTCGCAGAATGAACTGTGGAGTGCGATGGTTCTTCTGTGCTACCACATTTTTCCGACGTCTTATGGCATTTGAACTAGTACCAGTGATTCCAACGTTTTTATTGCGGACAATCTCCTGGGCACTTCGATTAGGGCTATCATTCTGAAGGAGCTCGAGTGATGATACATTCGTGGTGGGCCCACTCGTATGCACTTCCAGCACAGTGTTCACCATCTCCGCCATAATTCCACGCATGCTTTTAGATGAACGTGAATGAGCTTTCGAGAATGGTTTAACGTTCTTCTTCCCTTTGAGGGACGAGCTCTCACCAGCAGTTATTGTGGACTTTGTGGCTCTATGGGCTGATCTTGAAGGAAGCTCCATAGTTTTGCCCGCTTCTGCGCGATCATTGTTTTTCTTAGCAGTTGCATTAGTAATTGAGTGCACGACGGACATCTTCCCATCTGGCGCTTTCCTATGCGTCGGAGGCGTAACTGCTGTTAGAGACGCTCTTGATTTATTTTTATTCGAGCTAACATTTTTCAAAGAGGTAGGCTCCGCCAGAGTTTTCAGTATTGGCTCTTCTGGTATCTTTGATCGTGAAGAAAATCTCGAAAAAAGCGAACTACCGCGTTCTTCCAATGTTAGAGACTCTCCAGGTTTGCGATGCAAAATAGGTTCAGCAATATTATTCTTAATGTCCCTCGTGACATCACCATCCTCTGTTATTGCGTTGATGTTGACTATCAGACGAGGCTCCGGGTTCTTTTCAGCTCGTTTTCTATTATGTTCTCCAGTTCCCGGTGGTACAGTGGCTGTAACATTTCTGAAATCTGCAATGCTGTTAATTGCCATCGTTGTCGACGTGGATATATCTACATTTTCCGCCCAGGTTCCTGAATCAGTTACATTTTCTGCTGAAGTGCTAGACTGTTCCGTGCAAACAATAAGTGCCATGCCGCTGCTAGGCACTGTTACGGCTGTCACAAATGCATTTTCAATTTGTGAATCATTCGTAGGAATTATTGGGCCAACAGAATTTTGTGAAGTACTACCGAGACCTTTCTCAACATCTCCCAGACTTGCAGTGGTTGATGGGACGGTTACTACAGACGAAGGCTCAGACTGAGAGGTATACATAGAAACTGTAGACCCTGTTTCATTTTGCGAGGTATTATCAAAGTTTTTTTCGATGTGTGTAACTTTTCTCATTAGTGTGACCTTGGTAGTCATTGGACTTTGTATTTCAGAGTTTTCACTGGAGTTCTTCAGAACGGAAGTGTTCTGTGAGAAATCAGCTAATTGCTTGACTGGAGTGGTGACAGTTGTGCTCCTTGCAAGGCCAGCAGTGGCTCCAGCACGGTCAAGAAGTGAGGAATTAAGGAGAAGATCAGAACTTGATGGAATGTCCCCAAGTTGCTCTTCCATAGTAGCGACACGTTGGAGCATTCGTCTGAGAATTGCAGAAACTGTAGATTGAAGATCAACTGAAGAATTACCCGAAGAGGAGCTCGAAGTAGGTGGAGTTCTGAAGGTGCTCTGAAATTCCGTTGTGACAAATTCAACATTGAGTGTAGACGGCGGAGTGGTCGTGCTTATGGAGGATTCAAAGTGGGAACCACCGATAGAGCTGTTAGAAGTAGTTTTTTCGACTTTCTCAACATCCGGCGAGTTTTTTTTCCTTGGCTTGACCACAGCTGCTTTTGCAAGAAAACTTGGAAAATTTTTCACAGGGTCCCTCGACGTAGAATTCCGTCTAGCCCCTGAGCCTTTACTAGTAGGAGCCGCGCTTGTTGTATTTGACAAGATAGTGGAAGCTGCAATAGGTGCAGAGGGCGCACTTTCCGTAACGTTCGTCACATTATTACTAGTTTGTGAAGTATTATCAGAATGCTCTTCGACATTTGAGGGCAACGCCTCAGTTCGCATGACAACTGTAGTGGTGGTTTCGGCACTAGGAGGAATTTTCGTAGATTTATTCGAAGAAGATGGATTTCTTGAAGACTTTCTCTGGAGTTCTTGTATGGTTAGTGTACTTGAGCGCATTGGCAAAGCAGACGAAGTTGTGGCTGTTTCAGACTGTGAGCTACTCGCAACCTTTGCCGAAGCAGATAAACCTTTTGGATTATGGCCTAATCCTTCAGTGCTTGAAGAAGCTGATCCGATGTGGAGCTTCGGTTGACGAGCTTCCGGTTTGGGAGCGACTCCGGAAATCGTAAACCGTGAGGGCTGAGTGGTGTTGAGTGATAACTTCTCCAGTGCTACCCTTATGAGCTCTTCTATTCTGCTACTAAAAAGGAAGGAAGGAGTAGAATTTTCAATCTTTTGGGCTTGTGAGTCAAACGTTGGTTTGGTGACGCTTATGGCGTTTTCCTGCTCCGCATTCAACAACAGCACAAAAGCTGGGTCTTGTGGATTACTTGCAGTATTGAGTCCCATTCTCTCAGTGACTTTCATCACCTCGATGATTGATCCATTAGGAGAAACTGAAGTATGAGATGACACATTTTGAGGCCAGATAGGTGCTACCGCAAATTGTGATGGTCTTTCTTCAATATCAATTGTGCCACTCGAAACCAGTCCAGAATTAATAACAGATTCCCCGGAGTACTGAGGGGAAACAGAAGTACTTTCTTCTACACGACCGCTGCTGAAAGGGAGATCACTTTCCATTGAAGGTTTTGTGGTTGTAGTCCCAGTCTCTACTGAATCATAACTGGCTACAAGTGTCGAGAAATATTCAAAAATTGGAGCGTGAAACTGTGATCTAAAGACTGGATAGTCTAGCTGGTCCGTTGAAATGCTTGGATCGTCTAAGATATCGCTAATGTTACTCTTGAGAAAGTCATCGATTCGAGATGAGTTGACAATGTGTGCTATGATTTGCTGAACAACTTGCTTGAAAGACGTGTCGCTTGTTCGATTTGTTGTAGACTTGACTGTGGTTGTGAGAGGGAGTGGATATACTTGCTTGAAGAGCTTTGCTTTTGTGACTGAAGTTCGCTGGGATGACGATGACGAGTCAATTTTTGTCGTTGTTCCAGAGCGAGGTGATGCTGTTGGCTCGCCTACAGCTTTAGCCCTGAAACGCATTTTGTGCAGGAAAACTGAGCAGTGACGTCAGCATGCTCAACCAATGATAAACAACTAAAATAGCAGTGCGTGCGTTTGACTGAAGCTCGTAGGACAGAGGGCGGCGCGACTGTTCCACACCATGTCTCTATGTCCCTCCCTACTGCCCATATATCGTCGGAAATAGTTTGAAAGTGGTTCACGGCATACATTGTGCGGGAAATCTGTTGTGAATACAAAAATTATATCTACACCAATGAATTAGGCTCCGTTCATACTTTGTGAGAGGGTACACCAGTGTGCGACAGCGTATCGAACGACCAGGGAAGCTATAGATATCGATCTAACGTGCGCCAGTGTATGCTAGCGTACAGCAGCGTTTTTGCGGACAGTGATCACGCTCCAACTGCCCGTGTTTTTGCGGGCAGTTCGAACCTGAGAAAATGAAAACGTGTTCGCTGACATACGCTGACGTTCGTCAGATTGATAGCTACATTTTACTAAATGCTAAGGCTGGCCTTCGCTCGAAACGCTGATGTACGCTAACGTAAAGTATGAACGCAGTATTATACCTTCAAAGCTTCGAAAAGAATGGCAAGACAGTGGGAGATCAAAACGAATGAGGTGTGACACAGTCGCGCCGCGCGTGACCCCTTTCCTACCTGCATTTTTACCCCAGTAAATTTCTTGCACTTGCTAGCGCCACATAGCAAAGTGGATGAACTTACGGATCCTCTCTCTCTACAATCTTAACCGTTCGACTATTTGCCTTCGACGAGTTTAGAGGACATTTTGCTCGAAAAGTGAGGTCGTCTGGCGTGATGAAATATAGCGGTTCAATTCCATCTGTTGAAAGAACGACATCCAAAATCATTTCGTTTCCCTGAAAGATAGAAACTCACTTGTACACAACACACCTATCACACACTTTCAGTGCCATATGAAAAGCAAGAAAGCACGTAGTAAGTGAACCTGTAAGTGAACCACAGGCTATGTCAATGTCACCCACTGCATCCTTACCACGCTCGCGGCAACGCCATTTCGCCGAAAACTCCCGTTTGTGGTACGCTGCGTTCGCGGTGGACGACACGCCAAAACTCCCGTTGGGCGTTTTTGGCAGAACATGCCCATGTTCGGTTTTTTTTTCAAAATTTCTACTACGTTTTCTTTTTAGACGAGTTTTCATGCAAATTTCGGTAGAATAAGTAGGTTTTTCGTACTTCCTGAGTTTGACTGGAATCGGACGGGGAAGATCTTCACTAGGAATCATATCCAAATAAGAATGCAAGTCGCCAAGTACGACTCCCAATAAATCACGGCGTAGTTGTAGTAGTGTTGATTTTCTTCTGTAGAAACTCTCGCAAGGTTGATATACCACTTTATTCGCAGGTTTCGGCAGAACCGACTTATCAGTCTGAAAGGGCCGAAACGATTTGCGAATATCCGAGCAAATGTCTCTGCAGTGCGACTGAAGTTCGACCCGAATCAGTCATCACCCAATCACGAGGAAGACCACTTACAGTAACACAGCCCGTTCCTCGAGGCTGGCTGCTGGACCGAATCGGACTGCTCTACATTCAGAGCCCCACGTGGAACGCCAACCTTATATAGGCCCGCGTGATAGTGAGGCACTCTTCTCTGCGGTTCATTTTTGGATCGATGACCTGGATCCAGAATGCCTCGAGGGTTTTTCGCGCGGAGGTTTGTGCCTCTCGCGCCAAGACCTCAGCCGCGACTCCAAAATCTTCTCCGTTGTGGATTAAAACCCTTGGGCTCCCAAGGCAGTAGACAGCGTGACCTGTTCTTGCCATCCAGATGCTCTTTCACCCTCACGCAAAGCGGACGAGCCGTCTCGCCGATGTACTGGTCCCCACAGCTGCGACAGGTGATTTTGTAGACCACCCCTGTCATAGTACAATCACCCTCTTTGCCGGTCGGGCAGACCACACAATCGGGGGTTGTACATAGGCGGTCGTACAATCGATTCCTCACCAGGCGGCGCTTTAGGTTATTGGGTGGTACATTTACAATGGCTACTATGTTACCCAAATCGGCTCAAGCACCTCCTTACAAAAGCGCACCTCCTCGGAGACGAATGGTAATATACAAGGGATTTTGCCGCTTATGAAGCTACCACCGCGTCTGCATTTGTCGGAGGTCCAAGGTGTTTCATAGCCATTTTGAACAGCTATATCGTGTGCCAGTTTTAAGGACACCTGCTTCTCTGCTACAGACGTGTGCTGCTGTTCGGACTAGCGCCTAGACTGGCCATTGCCTTCATGCCCGTGTGTCATAAAACGTACGTAGTATCATTTGTGTATTATTTGCATTATTATTCGTAAATAAGCTCCAGCAAAAAATAAGGAAAATCACTAGGGAAACGGCAAAAGGCGCGTGTACTTCTGAGAGTACACAAATAGCCGAAATGGGTAGGGAGACCGTATGCACTCCAGCATATAGGCCTCCTGAAACGTATTAGAACTATCTCTATTTTGCTTGTACTATAATTGTTGGCCAGTAAAAAATCGCAAAGTGCGAGCGAAGAGACACGGTACTCCCAGGTGTACACGATTCGCTTGGAGGGAGTTTTTTTTGTACTCGGCGGTACAGGCGGCTCGAAAATGTTGATTACAATTTTCTCCTGTGGTAAGACTCTTTTTCTCTGCTTAACGAGAAGAATAATGCAAACCTGAAACCTCAGAAAAATATTACCTGAAATCGTATGCTATCGCTGCAGTTCTTCGATGAATGAGGAGAGGGGAAGAGATACTCAAACTCCTTAGATCCTTTCGGTTCCGTTCGGCACGTGAAGAAATCGTAGAGCCCGTAAAGAGCACCAGTGTAGGGGAACATGCTTTTCACCTAGAGTACAAATGCTGATTCAATTAAAGGATAGCGGGGCTGCTGAAGAGCGAAGTACAATCAATAACAGTCTGTATAAATAGTTGGTACGGGTATTAAGCAATGAACTAAATAATCTGTTGAGTCTACAGCAGAAACAGTGACGTGCACATAATAATCTCTAAATTAGGAACCGGTCGGATACGGACACTGGTTTTTTTCCTTCTTTGTCTACCTCATTCACTTTCCTCATGACCATCCTTCCAAATCAGTATTCATAACTCTTTATATTCTTGCGCTGTCCAGAAGTCCCCTTGCAGCGTGATTTCTGCCCCACTTCTTCCACGTGTACTACACTTTCTTCATTCACTAGATTCCTCCCTCACATTTCTTCCGCCTGACCCCTTTTACCTCTTTTATCTTTTTTTCTCGCCAATCATTCGCCTCTCCGCTGTCATTCTGCAGCGTTGTGATAGTTTTCTGCTGCCGCACAGGTACTGGCAATTACTGGAAATACCCCTGTGCACAAGAATACACACAATTACATTGCTACTTGGGAATTAGTTTCCTCCGTGCTTTATAAAACTCCGCTCGACTTTATTTGGCAACATTTAAGGTTCAAACAATTATCAGAGACAAACTGTACAATCACCTTCGATGACGGACGTTCCATGTGCGAAGGGTATAGATCCGCAACTGCAGTCAGTGCCTGGAGGGCTTTGACAATCGAGTGCCGTCCGATGCTCCGCCCACGCTATCCTCAACGTGCAGCAATTGCGTCGATGCCAAGCTTCCGCTGTGAAACGCGCACTCGGAGATAGAGAACAACCAGAAGTGAGAGGGCGCAGACAAGCAGCAAGTCCAGCCATAGTAAGACGTGGGGACAGTGTGGCAGAGCGGGCGGAGTTGAGAGACGGCACGTGGGTATCAGTACCCTTCAGCCTCGTTCCCGTGCATTTTCGACAAGAGACAGTGGCACGCTACTGCAGCAGCGGCCCCTTATCTAACACATGGCAATGTCGCGGATTTTTGGAGTAGAGTGCACAGTTTGTCTCAAAGAGGATATTGGGTTCATGGGATAAGATATACGAGAACTGCACATGAGAATGAACAGATATAGAGCGACTCGAGGCTCTCAAAATCACCCCGCTCTGTTGTACCTTATTTTTTTGACCATTAGCAGCTGAAGGTTTAGGGCTCATTAGAAAGGACCATTAGAAAGTTTAGGGACCAAAATGCCATTACAAAAAGTTTTGTGTCATTCGAGAAGAAGTGTGGAGCAAAGCAAAAGTTGCGAACCCAGTGATTTTATTGCTACTTTCCAATTTACATCCTTGCTATGACGTTTTTTTTTGTATAACGAACAAATTTTTCGCATAATATTTGTTCAGTCTGAGAGTTCTGAATCAAGCTCCATACCTTGATAAGGATCCCATCGTCTCGGCAAACTTGTTCAAATTTGAATGTGTCGGATACTGAAAGAAAGCGAACAGCATACAGGATGCATCGTCTTAAGGTATGACACTTGCTCATGAAGAATATTAAATAGTAGCCGAGAGTATTCGATGTGTTCAGTCAAGCGAGGTCAACACTTTATGAGAACATTTAATCCCTATGACCTCTATGAACCTTGACATCGTATGAGTATCATGTTTTTAGTATACGTTTCTAAAAACAGGAGTTTACACAGCTTTATTCAGGTTACATTTCTTGGTCACCCTCGTCAAAGTCTGTAAAGTTCAAGAGAAGAGCGACTCATTGTTGAGGGCCATTTTATTAAATGGCACTCCATAGGTCGCACTTAAAGGCAGTTGGCACGATAAAACGATAAAGGATAAAGTCTTCGCCGTTGATCAATCCCTTTGTGGGATGCGGCACGCATTCTACTTCCATTCAGAATCGTAGTGGCTTATTGAATGCGATGTGGCCTATACAATGACTTGCGGTGGCCAGCCGATGTACAAGTCAGTGTTTTATCCTCCCAGACGAATCTGGTACCAATTTACCGTCCCCGGAGGGTAGAAGGCTTGGTTGGCCTGGGCGGGAGTCGACCCGGGATTCGAACCCTGGTAAGCGCGCCACTTGTTACTACACCACCTCCGCCTCATTGGCACGAGCTTAAAAAGGAGTAGGATAGAGCGAGTGCAAGGCGGATTTCCGCGACCCTGAGTAGAGCGCTGCATAGCGGTTTTTCCGAGGGAGGTACCCTTATAAGGGTCCTATCAAGCTACAACATTCCGACCCAAACGCCCGCCACGCCCGCCCGCCCACAAATGGACGACCTTACCAGATGCTCGTTTTGCTTCATTTGCTGAGTAAAACATAAAGCGAAGGGATTAGTATGAAGCGGCTGCGGTGCTGAATGGATATATGAGTACATACAGGCAGCCGTACCTGCCGGAGCGGTTATTTGCAACACGCCTACGGGAAACTCGTCCGAAATTGCTTCTCAAGAACGAAGGCTTTTCTTCGCAGTTTTTGACCGTTTCACTTCGTTTTTTCGCCATTTTACCACTAGATAGCGCCCTGCTAGCATTTCTAGGCTGAGAACCAAATTATCGTACCAACTGCCTTTAACTTGAATTTTTTCGGTCTCAAATGAATAAGCCGAAATGTTTGTCGAACAAAGATGCGCCACAATATATACTGGTAGAGTAAGCGCTTCAGTGAACGATTTGCACTAAAAAGGATAAAGGATAAAGTCTTCGCCGTTGATCAATCCCTTTGTGGGATGCGGCACGCATTCTACTTCCATTCAGAATCGTAGTGGCTTATTCCTATACAATGACTTGCGGGGGCCGCCGATGTACAAGTCAGTGTTCTCATCCTCCCAAACGAATCTGACACCAAATACCTTAATCTGGTCCTTGGAGGAAAGAAGGCTCGATTGGCCTGGGGAGAGCCGGCCGATCTACGGACCGTGCGCGCGGCAAGCGTGCTACTCTCCACTACACCATCTCCGCCTTTTGCAAAGAAATGTAACATCAATGTACACAACTCAAAAACATTGGTAGAATCGCTTCAAGAACCTACTGCACTCTTCTTCGCTGCGGACGGTTGGGCGTGTCAGCCAGTATGAGTGTGCACAGCGTCAAGGCCTGTTCTCTGCCACTCGTTCAAGCGCGCATGCGACAAAATATGGTAGAAAACGAGTAATACGATTGATATGATACAGTTATATCGGCACTATTTACCCTTTACTGCCCCAGTCATCCGAAATCAGGCCAGTTCCTGACCGACTTTTTTCTCCGTGGGCAGATTTTGCTCAAATGTTGTCTCCTGGGGTAGTTTGACCTCCAGAATACGAATATCACATTCGCTCAGCCCGAAACTTCCTGGCGCCCGCGCCACAGGCGCCAATGATTTGGGGTATTTTGGCGCCGGTGCCCGTGGTGCGGGCGCCAGGAGGTTTCGGGTTGAGCGGATGTGATATTCGTGTTCAGGGGGTCAAACTACCCCTGGGAGCAAGTTTTCAGCGAATTTGGTGATTTCGAGTATTTTGGCGCCGGCGCCCGTGGCGCGGGCGCCAGGAGGTTTCGGGTCAAGCGGATGCGATATTCGTGTTCAGCGGGTCGAACTACCCCTGGAGCCAAGTTTTCAGCAAATTCTGCCCACGGAGAAAAAAGTCGGTCAGGAACTGGCCTGATTTCGGATGACTGGGGCAGTAAAGGGTAAATGCCGTTATATCATTTGTTCGCTTTGAAAACTGGAGGAGAATGAGTTTGGCACTGCGCCAAAGCCTCACTGACGCCCAATCGTCCGCAGAGAACTACACTATAGATAGTGTTTCATATGTGGAAGAGTTCAAAACGTGCAAACGCTCTCGTTAAGCAACCGTTAGCAGAAGAAGCGAAAAGCTTTCGATACTGCAATGAGTGCAACCTTTCTTCATGAAAACGAGTTCAGGGAGCAGACAGTTGTGCACTCCGCGCTCTACATCATTTCCTGAGGCAGGTATTTTTGCCCTCCCATCCCCAGCACATGCAGAGTTGTGGTTGAGCATGTCACACCTAGCCTGACTTCAGGGATTTTTGGATTTCATTCAAAATTCGATGGGATGACCAAAGAGAAAAACGCGGAGCCATCAAAATGCAGTCTTTTCACACATCTTCTTGGTAGCATAGAAAATCCCACCTATCCTTCAATGAAACATGTTCCACACAGATTAGCACTGAATTAAATCCAGTGTCCGTCTGTTTGGAGTAGTCTGAACGGATTACGCCTGCCCGTAAATTCTGGACACTGGCCTCCCGGACATCAATAACCGGTTGCGAACTACCACCTGCACTCAGACTTTCCCCAATGCCATGTCAAAAGGCGACACGAGAGGTCAGCCATTGTGCGTCCACTTAATCCCCTGCAGACTACTGAGCTACTCCATCGTGTGCCTTTTTCTAATCCGAAAAGTAGTCGTACCAACTAGGTCAGACGTCAGCAGTTAATCCACAGAACTGCTTCTTACATCAAACAGTCTTTAGAAAGGCCGTAACAGACAGCTACAGCTAAATTATGAACAAAGTAACAGATTACTTATCACATAACTTACAGTTGTAACAGTTGTTTTCGTAGTAATCAATTCGGAAATTTGGGTTATTGTTAAGGTGGATTGCTTGCGGTTTAGTGAGCTGACTATCCGCTGATACGTGACATCCACCATCTGTCCGATTGAATGAAATCGAGCGACACGGAACACTGCAATGTACCCCAATTAGATAATTACGCAGGCGGCAGTATGCTTGCTAAGTTTTAATGCAAAAAAAAACAATGAAAGTAGAAGCAGCGGACTTGTCAAGAACAACTTAATAACGAAATAAGAAAAAGGGGCATCAATTTCTATTCCTTCTACATCAGCCTTCACAAGTTTTTCCGACGAAAGATGCTTACGCTAAGCATTTTCAACTGTGTATTAATTACTAATGGGCCAGATATGAGCCCACGTGACAAAAAAGCCATAAAAACGATTAACATTATTTTAATATTAGGGTGTCCGGAAAGTTTTGAGAAAATTTCGCTGCCTCACTTTGAAAAAGCGTAGCGCGCGAAGGCCATGAGCAAATCTGTAGATCAAAACATGGGAAGATAGAGGATTGTCTGTAGATCAAATCAGCAGCTGATCAATATTTCATTTCGTCATTAGCCTTTGTTGTAACCAATCGAATAATGTGCGACAGACACTACAGTCGACGCATCCTACTTCATCTTTACCGTTCCGGCCGCTCCGCCACTCAAGCGAGGAATGAGTCGCTGTCGTCGATGGGTGGCAATGCACCCTTTCTTGCAACCTGCTACAGGTGGTACGATCGCTTCGCAATGGGAGAGTTTAGCCTCGATGAAGCACCTCGATGCGGACGCCCTCCCTCTTCCAACACTGGCATCGTTCTGGCTTCTGTGAGGACCAATCCTGCCCAAAGTTTGAGGGAGTTGGAGAGGACGACTTCCACTTCTCGATCCACTATTCACGGCATTTGAAAAGGAACGGCTTCCGCGCGGCTCTGCCCGGAATTCCGCGGTCTCTTACCGCAAGGGAACGTGCGGTGAGGGTCGATCTATGCCAGAAGCTCTTCGATCGAGAACGAACGACGACTTGAGCGAGTTTCATAACTGCTCAGAATGAAAAGTGGATCTCGTACGAAAACCCGGATAGGAAACTGGAGTGGTTGCCGTTGGACCAAAAGCCAGAGCCCGTTCCAAAGCGAGGATGCCACGCCAAGAAGGACTTGCTCTCGTTTTTCTTCTGCTCCACCGGCTGCATTTATTATGAGATTCGTCATGAGGGTACTACTGAAACATCATCGATATTCTTTGAGCAACTACGAGAGCTGGTGTCCAGAGCTCCAGTTTCACATCAGTACCGGGGCAAATTTCACATCGACATGGACAACGCCCGGCCACATCATGCGAAGGCGACAAGGGACGAGCTGGAGAATTTAGGAATCGAATGGCTGCCCCATCCTCCGTATTCACCTGACCTTAGCCCTTGTGACTACCATGCTTTCAGGAGTCTCCAGGCTTACGCTACGGGTAAGATGTTCAACAACCATCAGGATGTCAAGCGTATGGTCGATGAATGGATTGCGTTCCGGCCTGCTTCTTTCTGGAAGGAAAGTATCCTTACTGATTTTTCGCTTTTCTTGTTGTTAATATGTGTTGAATAAAATGACCGAATTTTCTCAAAACTTTCCGGACACCCTAATAAAATTGCGGAAATCATGGAGTATTGCAATGAGAGCACGGAACGGTGCCCGTGGCCTGATTACAAAGGTTCTTGAAATTGGAAAAGTTGCACCGCTTAGCCTTCCCCCACCCTCTCCCAACCAGAAGCAGCAAACGCAGAAGGCATGCAAATCACTTACGTTTTCTCATCAAGGCATTCGACGAGGCACTCTTCTAAACTGCCTTTCTTAACTACTCGAGTTACATCTCGTGCGTCCATATAGCGGTCAGAATGATAGGTAAAGGCGTACTCTCCTCCACATTTACGTGTTGCTGAAATAGTCACAGATGAACTAATTAAATAAGGTTTCATTAATAGACGAGTTACTTCTAGGGAATAGAGCACCTCGCCATGAAGAATAAAGTGGCAATGCGCGCAGTTTACAAACTCTTCTCGCATCACCCACGCATTCAACCCATTTACAATCCTTATAAACACGGTGATGCCACGACACCGCCTATCACCGTGTTTATAAGGATTGTTAATGGGAATCGAATGCGTGGCTGATACTAAAAGGGTGATGCCGCGGTACCGCCTTGAGCAAGAACCTTATGCCCAGAAGGGTCGAGCATTTGGTGTTCATTGCACCCCTTCCGTAACGCACCATGTGTGACATCTGAATGAGTACTTGGTCGATGCAATAATGTGCGGGGACTAGCCCATGCAAAAGTCGACTTCCCCAGATCGAACTCGAACCAGTCAGCTGGCTCCGTGAAATGCAAGGGTTAATCGATCCTTAGTGGGACTCGTTGAATATGCTGGAGTAACGCCGCAAAATCTGATGTATGATATTCCCGAACATGACCACTTTTGTCTCCGAGATGCACTATATATTAACTTCTGCGAAGATAATGAAGCTTTTGGAGTTGATGAAGTTTTTGGAGTGCACCAGCACTAAGTATAAGTGGCTTTGAATGAAACATGACTTGACAAAGGCTTATGGAGACCAGCCAATGAACAAGTTAATGATTTATGCTCCCAGAAAAGTCCGGTAACGATTTGCCCACCTCAAAAGAATGAATGATTTGGTTGGTCTGGAGCGAAGCCAGTAAGAGATCCGGACCATGAGCGCGGTAAGCGCCAATCTGCCGCCGACTTCCAGCAGGGATTTTCTGTCACAAAGCACAACTTTGGTGAGGGTAAGGGAACTTACATAGATTTCTTTGCACTCATCGCATCAACGAACAATGCATGAATTCGTGACGTAGATACTATCTAAGATTCTATCCCGCGCAAAACATAACAGTTTTGGAGCTCCAAACTACACAGGAAATAGATGGCCTTCAAGATTGTTTAGTAGGTTATTATGGCGTCAATTAGAATCAAAAGACACAAAAAGTTCTGGAAAATAACCAAGCCTACGAAGGAATGAAGAGCAAATGCTTACTGTTGAGGCAATACTTCCAGTAGAAAGAGTAGCGATCGTCTGCTTCCACGTAGCCATCCACATTTTGAAGCTGATGTGGTTGAAAGACGTCACAATGATGGGCATAACCATCAGGCGACGGGTGGTGGTTCAAAGCAGCACATTCCAATAATCGGCCTGTAATTTGAAAATTCACGAAAAAGTCAAATCATTTGCTGCAGAAAATATTACTATAAGGTTACTACCAAAATTAATTTACGCTACCTGGCATTTGTGGGTCTTCACCGAGCGAGCATGCATTCTCACATGCACGAAGTGACAGCCGTGCGTTAGCGACTGGCTTGAAATTTAGCCGAACTCGAGGCCACCGAACATAGAAGGGATTGCATGGCGACTCTTTTTCTAAACATATAGCGATAGAAAAAAAAACTTGACTCTGAGCTGGTCAACTTCCTCCAAGGACAGATTCGGTGGCAATTTTGTCTGGAGGGGTGGCGTAGCTCGTCTCCATGAGTACAAATTTCACATAAGCGTGGCGCGAGTACGCTTGTAGTGAAACACTTGGGATGCAATTCATGGCTTCCGAGCACCCTTCAGCCTCAGCGACTAGGAATGTAAAGATATCGTTTTAGCGAACGGCAGCGTCCACCAGCGTCCAGGAATGGACAGTATGGGGAAGTAGGAGAGTAGCAGACGCTGCCTGCTTACAGAGTATGGGGAAGAAGGAAGGAACAGACAGCTCAATTAGGCGTCGTGATTGCGAGATGTGCAACCGCGCCGAACAACTCCGAAAGTACAGAATTATGTAATTTAATGTACGGTATTGTGTTAGTACGGTGCGGTTGCACACACCACAAATTCATAACCCCTAATCCAGCTGTTCGCTACCCTCCTACTTCCCCATACTCTCTACTCCCGTCGCTGGTGAACGCTGGCGTTTGCTAGATCAAAATGAATACTTTCCTCGTCGCTGACGTTGACGGGCTCTCGAAACGCTGGTTGACGTTGCCAAAAGTATGAACGCACCCTCAACGTTTTTACACAAAACGGATATTGTATACGTGCAAGCTGCCCAGGACACGATTCTTGGCAAAACTACCCTCAATAAGTAATTCCGGGGTGAGTGAAGTCCATATTTCAAGCATATTTAAAGAGGCTGTGCTGTGAGGAGTAAGGAGTGCAGAAAAAAGTTCTCGCAACACCAGATAAAGACTAGATTCCAAGGCAATCTAAGTTGACAATTTTCCTGGTGCTAATAACTTATGAAAATACAAATTCTTAGTAAAAAAAACTAACAAAAGTAATTACAGAACTGACCGAAGGATATACGTATAAGGAGAATTAATATAAATAGGTGTCGCATACCTGAAATGAACTATGATCCAAAAGACTAAATCACACTACTCCTAGTGACTGTTTTCTTAGAATAAACGAAAAAAGATCATAAAAAAACTCGAGCAAGTAGAGATGGCTTAAGAGTAATCAAAACAGGAAAGAGAACGAGGGAAATTTCCGGAAATAATTGCTAAGTTTGACTCAAATGACGTTAACAAGGTAGTCTTCTATAACAGCGGCGTCCTCGCCTAAACAACATGAATGGATATATGAAAAATAAACTAATGAAAAAGGAAAAAGATGGAAGTCCAATGAAACATGTCCAGAGATCATTCTCTAATGATGCCTTTATAAAATACTGCTGCGAAGTTCAGTGATATCACGAGATTCTAAGGAAAATCTCGATCATCTGCTAACCTTCCATAAACGCACCTCTTACACCGACTTCGCGGACGGCAAAATCTGGGACGACGAAATCGAAAATGAACGCTGAGCAAACGATTTTCGTCATGTATCCAACCTCCCGAAAACTAGCGTAACGACCATTTCTAACGACTTTTCGCTGTACTACCACTTCTTTGGGAATTATGGCATAAAGACTGGAAAGGGAACCATTTGGGGAGAACCGGGGAGAACACTCCAATTCCTCTATATTCTCCGCGATCCCTCTCCCCCGACGTCTTTGCATGTTCAAAAACCGTATATAAAACAAAAAGGAACGGTTCTCACTGCGGTTCCGCAGTTCACTTCCTGCCAATGTACTTGCTGTCCGGCGCTACTTGCCTTTCATCTAATTAGTTCCACACACGCGAAGCTGCGCAATTGATACTCCAAAACTATTACGATCTATGAATAATAAGGAAGATGTTAGCGAGACTTGCATATGAGTTCGAGAACTCGGAGAGAAAACCATAAGCAGTAGAAATAAGTTATGTTTCCCTCTAGAGGCGGTTGTGTAGTGGGAAGGGGCGAGCATAGCACGCGCACGTTCCGGGCATCAAGTCTTAGACCGACTCCCGCCAAGGCTAACAAGCCTTCTACCCTCCGGGGACGGTAAATTGGTACCAGATTTGTCTGAGAGGAATAAAAACACTGACGAATGGTCATCATCGGTGGCCCCCGTAAGTCATTGTATAGACAACATCTCTAGTACGATTCTGAATGGAAATAGATATTGTGCCGCATCCCCTAAAGAGATTGAGCAACGGCGAAAACGTTATCCTTTTATTCCTTTTGGAGAGATGTTAGGGTGACTTTATGAATCCACTCCTAATTTGAGCTGGATATCCATAAAAATCTGTAATCTGTCCACGGGAGCTTACTTGGTCTAAACATCGTCTTGCGGTGAAACCACCTTGCGTATCTCACATGTGTCTTGCAGGGGAACGCCTATTGGACTACTGGCACCGATACCAAAACACTCTTATGAAGGCGGCGCTTCTAGCGCGGCCATGAGTTGATAGAGCAAGACGCCGTGCTCCTTGTCCCAGAAGGCGCTATTTGGGGGACAAAACTACCTCTGCTGATAAGTTCAATCAAGCCTGATTCCGAAGAGGAAGCCGGTGGAAAGGAAATGAATTGGCGTTCGCCTCACCATCGGTTCCTGTTCGGTATTCCTGCCCAGAAACCAGCACCCTCGAATGGGATAACGACAATTATTTTCAAAGAGTCTAGGCTTGAATGGTTTCAGTCTCCTTCCTAACCTTCTTCATCTATGCGATTTCTCTTGCACACCGCAGACAACCTCAAATATCTTGTTCAACAGTCGTGGTCCTTTTCACCCCGCGAGAGTTGAGAAAAACATCGCCTTCAGATAAAGTAGCAATAAAACCAAATGACCATGAAATGGTGGGTTTTGCTCTTGAACAAAGATCATGTATTTTTGGCATGGTGATGAAGACATTTGTTTGCATATGCCAAGGTGAGATTACCAGTTGTTGAACATTTCTGATCGAAGTCTGTGGCAGTGGTGCTGCGAATAAATCAACGTTGAACATCAAAAGGAAAACAAAAGAATTTGACTAATTGTGAGAGAATAGAAAAATCAAGGGTTCAACATTAAAATGTCACTCTTGAGACGACCGAAGTTCTTAATGGAATTATGGTGCTCGTTATGGGAAGAAGGAGCCAATTAGCACGTAACTGGACATAAATGGAACGAGATCACCGTCAGATTAGATCGGTACAAGGACTGAATACGAGACAATCACATGAAAGATGAATCGGTCGTTATGGCGCAGATTAACCTAGCAATCACGTTGAAGTACTAAGTCTCTTTGTGATAATGCGATAGTATGGAGAACAGCAAGCTAAACATTGAAGGAACACGTAACTCTCATAATCCGGAAGCCCCATTTGGGTGCAGCGATATCACGGAAGAGCAATTACAGCAAAGTAGGTCAACGCTACCGACGAACGAAGTGCGCGAAGTGGACTTCGGTGTGTTGTGTGAATAAAACGAACAGACACCCATATCTATTCGATAAACCCCCTCCGTTCGTAGTCAAAATGCGAAAAGCTAAATGTGCTTCACCATCTTGCATAATTCTAGGCACATCAGTTTTATATACTAGGGAACAAGGTTAGCACTAAGGATAGACAAGGAGTTGTTACTGTAACACCGACATCACAAACCTATAGACTCAACCGTGCTTACCGCAAATAAGGCTGAGCAGGTGAGAATTGAGAAAATTGCGCGACCAGGCACGCAGCCTGTGAGCGAGCCCTCCACCACGACCTTGGCCTGCTAAAGAACAGATAAGGCTAGGGAGGGCGGCGAGGTACGATGCTAGCTCGCAAATCTTCGCCGCGACGTGTAGATACAAAGGGAGGAAAGGTAAATCAAAAACGAAGTTCTTCGGTTTGTGCAATACAACCAATCTGACCGCGGAACCTTCCAGACGGGTGACAGCTAACCAGCTATAGTGAAAAAAGCTGTTCCACCCTAATTTGGAGGTAGGCGGCTGAGCTCAAAGTCCACCTTCCTACTCTATTGATTGTATTCGGTTGGACGGAAAGTCCTGCGACACTTTGACCAAATTTTCGGACCAAATTTTCCTTCACTAAAAGACACCTCCAATCTACAAGGTAACCACAGTTGATGACTAGGACTAGTGCCCATCTTTTGCACAGCTTCTCATTTCCATTCTCATAGAACTACGGCAACTATGATAAAAAGAAGAGGTGGACCTCATTTTCGAGTAGACGTCGATTTTCGGAATTTTTGCTTTCTAAAGGATGCGGTAGGGATCAAAGGAGGTGGTAATTAGAGGCTGCTAACTTTGATAAATAAGCTGGGTACGGTCGCATTCTCTGATCGAGATCCATGATCTTTTGGCGTAGCCTGATCCCACATGCGGTCTTCGCATTGCCGAGTAGTAGAGAAAAATTGAGTATTTCTGAATGAATTCAAGCGTGACGTCATCCATGTTTGATGATTGAGGGTGGACTGTGGTCCTTACAGCTGTGCTAGTATCCAGCGATACCGCTTCGAAGTCCCACCAATAACACACTGAAATCTTTATCCCATGCACATCTGCTTTTGGCTAAGCAATCTACTTTTCTCCTTGAGAGATCCTGCGAGGAATGTGTGCATGATGTGCGCGAGGACTCCGCAGGATCTCACAAATGTTCTTCCAGTGTGTGCAAGGAAAAAAAACTCAGTCACGGCTATCCGGTGCGCTTGTCAGACGGTCCAACTCATGAGGCATCCTTCACAAAAAATTTTCCGATAACCGAGATTGCGGAGAAGCATGGCAGTTATCAGTTAGGTGGAGCCTAGAGAGGTTGCCAACTTACTGGTGGTTACGTTCGGCTGCGCCTCAAGAAGCTTGAGTAAAGGGCCGTCATTCTGTGCTGGTGGCCGACCTATACATTGCCTATTTCCGAATTCAAATAAGTCTAGCTTGGAAGTGCTTATGCAATACCCTCTGCCATGAAAACTATAGGTTGGAAAGAAAGTCCTGTCACTGTTGTGATTTTTTTTTTTTTATTTTCTAACTCAACATGAAATAAAAACTAATCAATAATATAATCGCCATTGTTAGCCACTACAGTGCTCCACCTAATGGGCAACTCAGCTATCCCCTTCTCCCAGAACTGAGGAGGCTGCGAGTCGAAGAAGTAGGCAACTTCTCGATTGATGCCATCAAATTCGCTGAAGGTTTTCTTACCTAGGAAAGCCTTGAGGGAGCGGAACAAGTAGTAGTCGGAGGGGGCTAGGTCTGGAGAATATGGTGGATGGGGAACGGTCTCCCAGCCTAGCTCCTCAATTTGGCGGTGGGTCTCTTTAGCCACATGTGGTCTGGCGTTATCATGGAGGAGGTGCACCGAAGCTCGTCTCGGCCGCTTTTCTCGAAGAGCTTGCGCGAGTTTCTGGAGTTGGGCGGCGTAAACGGTAGCGGTAACCGTATGCCCTTGCGGAAGTAGCTCGTAGTGCAGCGTGCCCTTCGAATCCCGGAAGCAGCAGAGGAG
>MU913260.1:12898-25430 GCA_036418165.1 Cooperia oncophora | reverse complement strand
CATAGCTAAAGCATTCGGCGAGTTGTCTTTTTTGAGCAGAATGAGTTATCAGAAATCAGCCCGTTCCTCATGAAAATCGTTTTCGTGTGGTCCAGCTGTAAACCGATTTTTCGCAAGCGCAGTTGAAATGAAGTCAGCCTGGTTCCACCTGCGACCGGCTTGAACTTTGATTTGAAGACGTCTACCTGTACCTCTGGATAGTCATTTGTTCCTCAGGATGCAGTAAAGTAGCGCGTTGAGCTTGCGGACGCGCTGCTCAAAGGAGAAACCGAAGGCACATCTCGACGACAGAGGGTCCTAATTATTCTGTTCTACTTACATGGTAGGAGCGAAATTCGAAAGTTGTGATAATTCAAATATTCCATTTTGTTTGTTATCTCTTCGTCTGATAAAGAACAAGTATGACAAAAATGCTATGTACCAAGGGATAATATCAAAAATCATCACAAATCAGTTGACTTTAGAGGATCACTAGAAACTCTATACTTCCTCAATGTATTTTGTATGAGAATATGCACGGTTGAAGGCAAGTCTGTCTTCCTTTACTGTGAGTCCAAAGGCTACTCTACGATGAATACAGCTAATATCATGGGCAGCCAGAGCACATCATCTAGTGCACTTACCCTGCGCACAAAAAATCATCGCAAAGAACTGAAATTTCGTTGAACTTCATATTGAAAGAATTTTTATCAAAACCGTACCGGACTTGCGGCCGTACTTGGCCAACTTTTGGGGCGTAGACATCGCAGTTTCTGAAAATTTGTTTGTTTATTTATTTATCACACGCATACGTGCGCTAAACAGTGCAACCGGTAGATCCGAGTCATAGAACAAAACCAAGCGATATAAATTACTAAAAAACAAAATTTTGGTCTTTAACACCAAAAACAACCCCAGAGGATAGAATCACGTAAACTGCTGGTTCTCAGAATCCTGAATGCTGGCTAAAAGGTCATCAGAATCAACCTTCTTAATTTCTTTCTAGAAGTGTAGGTGTTAGGCGCCTCCTGCAGGTCTAATGGAAGTAATTTGAGATATCTCGCTTCACGGAAAAACACTGAGTTGAAAACCTTAGCTCGGTGGCTTCTGCACAGTTTACGACATTGTGGACAAGAGGAGGTGCGGCCATTTGTCGGTCTGAACACACTGTATTTGCTGGGTTTCAACCTTAGCTCTAATTTTCCAGCTATCTTGTTAGCAAACATACTGTCAATTTAGACACTTGTCTCGTGCATTAGTCGATTTTGAGGTTGAAAATATGTAGGCGCTCCTGAAGCTGGGCATACTATGCGGATACTCACGATTGGAAAAACAACGATACATCAAAACTCTCGTGAAAGTTTGCTGCACCTTTTCGATTTTCGCCTGGAGCTTCTTAGTATGAGGGCTCCATATTTGCGAACCGTATTCGAGAATGGGTATGACGTATGCTCGATAAGCTTCAGTAGAATTGATGAGTCGTTCCGAATATTTCTCAAGATGGCAAAGAGGATCATGAAAGATTTACGAACAATAAAATCAATGTGATGCGAGAAATCCGAACTGGAATTCATGAGGATCCCAAGATCGCGAACTTCTCTCGAAACACTTATGGAGATGCCGTCGACGGTGTACTGTACAACTATTGCTTCCCTATGAGGCAGGGTTTCGTGAATTAACAGGTAATGTCCCAAACGGTAGCCCACCCCATCATGTTGCAAATAGATTGGTTTAACGCTCGGTGAACGCAGTCATGGTTATAATTGTCATAGACACCGTATATTTTTATGTCATTATGGCGTATATTTTAACGCTGACCAATGGGTGGGTACTTGGGCAGGCTGGAAGGTCGTAGGTGTACATCAAAAACAGGAGAGGAGACAAGACACCTCCTCGTGGAACTCCACTAGTGCAGGGCAAACTCTGTGAAAAAATGCCACCCATTTTGACACACATGTGTCTATCCTTCAGATAACAGCTGATCCAGCTAAGGACGGGGCCTTCGATTCCTATAAACTTGCCCACATTTTGTCTTAAAGCTTTTCATGATTTACTTTATCAAACGCTTTGGACAAGTCAAAATAAATGACGTCCACACCCTTCCTCTTGTTGATAGCTACTTTCCAATCGAGCAGACAGTCTGCCGTAAGAGTACCTGTGGAAGCATCCCTAGAACCCATGTTGCTCTGCAGGAATCACATTTTTTTCATCAAATAGGATACAATTTTATCACGTAAAACCGTCTCCAGAGCTTTAGTGGGGGGTACCGTAATGCATATTGCGTAGCGAAAACGGAAAGAGACATACTTAGAGCCGAGAGGGTCCTTAGGAATGCAGTCACGGACGGATACTTTCAGCTCATCGGGGATATCACAGAACTGGAGAGATACGTTTGAGTAATCTATCGCCAGGTATCATTCACGATTCTCGTTTTAGCCAATTTTCTAGGCCTGATTACTTTGAGAATTATTTACAACTCCTCATGACAAGGCACAATGAAAACGGCAGTTGCGCGGAAGTTTTCGCACTGGAGCAGTACATTTGGGTCGACTCCCCATATGAAAATATTGTTCATCGAAACGGTGGAGAGGTTGAGTTGCCCCTCAGACACGAAAAGGAATTTCAACGTTGGAAGCAGCGCCCACGTTCACTTGATGCTTCCGCGCTTTCTGTGGCAGGGCACATCGTTGGTTGGGGAATCCCCAACAGGGGGGTCGTATTTGGCCGCCAGGAGAGGGGGGGGGTCGTAGTGAGTGCGGCAGCCAGTAACGAGCAGCGCAAATTGTCAATGTGCTGAGTCCTGTACAACGAAACTTGCTTTGTAGAGAACTCGGATATGCAAAAAAATAGTACAAAACTTTCATTCATCAAACTAATCCGAAAATACTACTGCAAATATTATAGTCGACATCATCTCGTAAGTCCGTTGGTGATAAACAGTACAACTCAAACTCTGGTTCGCTGCCAATGATATGGCGTGTCCGCGGTCGCGCTTGGCGCTGAGCCAACCTGTTTTTTCTCGACAAGCGACAGGACTACCATATACGTTCCATATCAGACGTTTAATACAGCAGAATTAAATTGGCCTCCTTCTATCGGAGTCAGAATACTGCGGGAGCCCACGAAGTCTGGCCATCGTCGACAGGGACACGTTCCATCATACGCAACGGAAAACACTGTAAACAAGTGCACAGGCTCGCCATGGACCTCCCTGAACCTTATAGACACATTTGCTCGCGTGAACAGACATTACGCACAAGTTGCACCATCCCATCACCTCTGCGCGGCCCTCAGTGCGCGGCGCATCCAAAGTTGGCGTGATCGGCGCTAAACGAACCATATCCTGCTCCTGCTCCACCACAGGATACGTTCTACATGCGTTCCTGGCTATTCGAACACGCTCACTTGAAACGGTACACAGGAAACGGGTTTTTCGCGCAGCTGGGAGTGTTCCTCAAGAAATCCCCATAGCGAGATCTCATGAATCCCGAGAGCTTCAGAAACAGTTCAAGAGGTTTTTAGAAAGAAAAATCTTCAAACACTCGAAACCATTCTCAGATTTGTGAAATGTTGAGTTACAAAAAAAATATATTGATTCAAACCTGTTCGGTTGAAATCACTCCCCAACGAATCCCTATGGCAGATTTTTTTGTGATTTTTGCGACGTTCATAAACGGTTTTATCACTTTTAAGAAGGTAAACCTTCCTCCTACCACCGAGTACGGCGTCTCCCTTTCCCCACAAGGTCCGCTTTTGAGGAAGTTATGGTCCTTCAAAGACACCTACCTCAGCTGGAAATTCTCGCTCCATGGCTAAAATTGCCGAATAATCTCCAGTCACAGCTGCAATTACATGCGCATTCTGCTACCGTACTCCACATAATCGGGGTAATGCATTTTTACGGCGGTTTGTATAACTGTTACGTAGTGAGACAAGCCTAACTTTCTCTTTTCCTCGTCCTCAATCTTGGGAATAGACGTTGTTAACACTGTGGTCGCTGATGGCCGCTCCCAGAGAGGGAGTCCCCTCAGGTTAACGAATGCTCATTGAATTATCGCAGATACTCTTATTATTACCATGTGTGTTTCAAAACGGCCATCGAAGAAGTTCATACATACGAGTTTCTCATAATACGATTGTACCGTTTTTTGTTTGCAATCATCTCTGTATTGTTCTATTATGTCATGACTTCAAGTCGTCCATTTAGTATGGGCACCTTCATACAAGTAGAATTTCATAGTGGGCGTTTCATAGTTTCATTTAAGGCGAAAAAAACCGAACGGCAAAAAAGGGGGGGTCGTACCGAACCCCCAAAAAAGGGGGGGGTCGTACAGGCTCGACCAAAATCCCCATCGAATGCTGTGCCCTGCTCTGATGGACATCATAGCCTTTCCTAGTACTGAAAGCAAAAAACCTTAACAAATTACCACTACAACTATTACAACTTTACTACATGTGGAAGTATGAATGTAATGCACTCGGCCACCAAGGGTCAATAGTATTTCGTTGGAGGAAGGCCCAAGATCGCCCCGAGATCGAGCGTCTGCCCGGCCTTATCCATTGCGCATCGTTGTCTGCAAATTTTCATTCTTTCACTTAGATATTCCCGGGCGGCGATGACGCACAGAGTACAGAATCGTTGAGCAAAACCATAGGGGGGAGGTCGTACTCGGCCGCTGGGGAGGAGAGAGGCGGGTCGTATTTTAAGGCGTCAGTTTCAGCACCCTGACAATGTTATGGACATTTCAGCTGTTTGGGAATGGAGCTATGAAAGCCAAGACATTGAAAAAATGTGAAAACTCCCCAGAAAAGGGATCGTACTTGGCCCAGAGGGAAGTGGGGAGGGTCGCAAATGTGGGCTCGCTGTGCATCAAACAACACAAAAATGCATTGCGAAATTTGATAGAGTGAACGGAAAGCTGCAGAAGAACCGGGAGTAAAGACTACAAACTATCAAAAACTTGGTTAGCAATGAATTGTTAGCATGAACTCGTGGACGACTGAATACGCAGATGTTTAAATAATACATCTCAAACAGATTCGTGCGCATTGTCCTTTCCAAACCCTAATCAAGCATATGCTTGCATGGACAAAAGCATCTGAAATGAGAATTACACCTCTCCACCACCTCTGCGTAGAAGCGTAATGCACGGCGCACACTCGAACCAAATCGATCGACGATAACCGAGATCTTCTTTCACTCGTTTGAACGGAAATATGTTTCGAAGGCACACTAAAGTTTCCAAAGGTGTACCCTCACACGGCACAGAAGGAGTCGAACTTTTGTGTGCCTCTGAGGGCAGCTTTTTGGTAATCCATCTAGAATATCTCCTGAACTAGCGCATCTCCAGAAAAACTGTAAAGCTTATAGGAAAGAGAAAAGACAGGGCGCTTTAGACTGTTCGGTTTTGATTAAATTGCATTTGAAATAAGCAATCCTTATGTGAAGCATAAAAACCCGCTTGCAAATTACCCCTAGCCTCTCCAAAACCCATCCGGAATATTACACTAACGAGGGAACATTCAGATTGCTACTAGGTAGGAACGGTAAAACAGGACTAACTTTGCCTCAGCAATGCCCTTGACCTAACCTATTCTCAAAAGCCCGCACGTAAAAAGAGCTATAGCTTGCTGAAAAAACCCCAGGACGCTGGTAGGTCCAACAACCGCACGCCAATAACGTTTTTGCAGTGAAATCATATCGTGACGGTCGATATACTGCCGTCTGGTAATTCATTTTTTCAATTTAGCTTGACAAGTTTTGGTTGTTTTTTCATGTTTCGCTTTGTTATGTCGTGCATGCTTTCATGATTTCTCCGTCACCATTCATTAAATGCACATCTCGGTCCTAACACACTTGACACATTTTTTACACCAATTCAGCTTATCAATGATCACCATTGCTCGCGGTTTTGAGATAATGGTCCTTGTTACAAAATGCATGGCCTGACGAACTGACGAGGTTTTATTTTTTGTATCTAAGACAAGGTTGTAGGCAGTATGAGGCTGTTGTTCAGCCTCGTATTATATGAGGCTGAAGCAGCCTCATATTGCCTACAATTTTGGAGCAGAGTCCGCCTTTCAAGTCTACAAATTCCATTTCAGGAAGCCATTTAGTATGAACATGCATATTTTCATCAGTTAGAGCAGGAGGGTAGGGGTCGTAACTAGACAATTTTTCCAAGGGGGGAGGGGGTGGGTCGTACTCCTACTGCCAGTTAGCACATCCTCATGGTGTACCTTGATGACGCAGGGCAAGGGGAGGAGATTGTGATGGCTGGAGAGTTTTTTGACTCACAAGGGAACACCCAGTGTTCTTATCCAGCCATTTGCAATGAGATGTATAGATGTGGACGTGTCTTGAGCAGCTGAACCCAAATCTGCCCTCGAAATTTGCGGACCGATTCTCTGTAGGGAGTTACGGATCATTTATCTTTTCTCTGTATCTCCCACAAAGTTGGGAACGATTAACTGCTTGTGACAAGCGGCCCATGGTGTAGTGGGTAAGCGCACTGCTTCAGAGACACATGTTAGAATCCTTCACCCTTGAAAATTTTTGAAAGATTTCTCTTAAGAGAGAAGAAAACACTTTTGTTCAAAACACTTCATATGAGTCCCGAAACATCTCTGACCAATTTATCTGGTTCATTAATTATTTGACAATAGGAAGCGGCCACTTCTCCATTTCTGCTTCCTTTTGAAAACTTTTATTATTTGAGAAATGAAGTTCTGGTTCAATAGCACATATGGTATTCTCCCACGAAAACAAAACAAGATCTCACAATTGACTCTGCGAACAAAGAAGTACTCCCAAAGCCTAACTTATCATACAATTTTTTCAACACATCGACCCGACTCTATTCATCGTCTTCTGACTCTGGTCTGTTTTCAGTTCTGCTCACATAGATTCAAAAACGTCTTGTCCTATTCTTGCTATTGGCTGGATCCTTATGAGGCAAACCTGGTGCATTCAAAGCACCTTTTCAGTATTGCTTTCCCAGTGGACGGGTGAAGAACTCCAAGTGTACCGTGTATGAAGTGCTTTTTTATTCCTCACTGTCATTGCGAGAACCTGTTTTGTTTCTATCATTTCAAGGAAGAATTATAAAAGTCGTTACCCGCGGGCCCTGAGGTACGCTTTTGCTCATTGAATTTCGGAATCGGCGTACGGCGGCGTAAAGCATGCATGATGTATTCTGACAAATGCAGCTTCAAAAAACTTTGTGAATGTAACTCAGCATATCTGGTGATAAACTTGGGAACGCGGTACGTGCGGGCGTAAAAGCCAACTGTTATCTTAACAAAATAGCTGTCAAAATCTTGTTGAAGCTTTTGGCTCTGGCGTTCCATAGCCGATACTCTAATCGATTACGGCTGACCGCTTCGAGCGGTGTAAACCGTTCCGAGTTGCTGATGAGGAGCGGCATAAGGACCGTTAAGCTGAGAGGGATAAAAGTGGCCCTGGTGGCGTAACGGATAGCGCACTCGCCCGGAAAGCGTGAGGTGCGGGTTCGACTCCCGCCTGGGGCACGACTTTTGCCCACAACTCAGCATTCTTGTGATAACTTTCGGAACGCGTACTGCGGCGTTAAACAGCAGTTATCTAGCAAAACAGCTTCATAATTTTATAATAAACTTTGATCTTATAACGGTACCGTTCGGCTTTGAGCGGGGGGGGGGGTAACACTTTGCACATTCGCAAGTTTCTTTGGCACTGTTCAACTATTACTACCCCAATTTTCCGAAAACGGGCCGGATCTTGATCGACTTTTTCTACGGGGGCAGATTTGGCTGAAAGTTGGGTTCTAGGGGTAATTCGACCTCCTGAACACGAATATCACATCCGCTCCTCCCGAAACTGCCTGGCGCCCGCGCCAAAGTACCCTAGATCACCAAATCCGCTGAAAACTTGTGCCCAGGGGTAGTTCGACCTCCTGAACACGAATATCACATCCGCTCGGCCTGAAACCGCTCGGCGCCCGCGCCACAGGCGCCGGCGCCAAAATGCCCTAAATCACTGGCGCCTGTGGCGCGGGCGCCAGGCACTTTCAGGCCAAGTGGATGTGATATTCGTGTTCAGGAGGTCGAATTACCCCTAGAACCCAAATTTCAGCCAAATCTGCCCCGTAGAAAAAAGTCGATCAAGATCCGGCCTGTTTTCGCAAAGCTGGGTAGTAATAGCCGAATAGTGCCGTTCCTTCCCTATTTCGTGTTCATACTTTGATAATCACTATTTTTTTACACGTATCACCGTGCGTCTCTGACGGCCACATAGTCTCTACAATACACATCGATTGCGCGTCTCTTACGGCCACATAGTCTCTACTCCCCTGCCGCTGCAAACGCCAGCAAAACGCTGGTGAAACGCTAGCGTTACGCTGGTGACGCTGGGAACGCTAGATCGATATGCATCCTCTCCCCGGCACTGCCGCTGGCGTACGCTGGAAGCGCTACGCTACGCTGCCGCAAAGTATAAACGCAGCCTTACGGGAGGAAGAGTGGGTGCGGCAAAACAAAGGACTGCACGCTACATCGACTCCTTCCCCACTCGCCTTTGCCGTCCATTAGAGGTATGATCAAAAAAAATTCGAAGAAGCAGAATTCATGAAACATTTTAGAAAACCATGGCCGCGCTAAGAAGTGGGCGGGGATGGAGCGGGGCTTGCAGCAGTACCTAGTGTGGTCTAGTTCTCAACTGCCCATTGTAAGGGGTGTGTCCGATTTGATTTGAAAAGTGTCCGATTTGGTTTGAAAAGTGTCCGATTTGGTTTGAAAAGTGTCCGATTTGGTTTGAAAAGTGTCCGATTTAAAGTGAAAATGGTATATATTGCAGGAGTCGATTGAAAGCCACAGCTAAAAGCACTGTGAAAACGATCATGGCGGTTTGTATGGCGGAAGCGTTTATTGCCTGACGTTTCGATGGTTTCGCTATCAAAGGTTATCATAGGCCTGAAAGCATATCGGTACTCATGAAAGCTATCTATCTGTTCAACCTAAACCCGTTTTTCGATATGCTTTCAGGCCTTTGATAATGACGAAACCGATGAAACGTCAGGCAATAAACGCTTCCACCATAAAAACCTGTACGGCATAGAAAAGAAAACATTGAAGTTATCAATAGAAATGCCCAGGCTACAAAAAAGGCGAACATGGAGATCATGCCGGGTGTCAAGCAGTCCTATACACATTGCCGGTAACATTACCCTTTGGTGCAATGGCCAGTGCCTACCGCTGCGCCTTTTTCGTTGGTCCACCGTTGAACGAGCCCTTGATCACTTATAACTAGCTAAACCCTTCCCCTGGACAGCTTGTGCGAGCTGTAGCGAACAACCTTGCAGATGTTCGCTCTCGTATAAGTACGACTCACGTCAGAAAGTGGTACAGTAGCGGCGGTAAGGCGCAGTGTTGCTTAATTTACTCCGCCCAAATTTGTAGATGACTTATTTACGCTCTCCACCGATATCCACATTGATTGCTTGCCTTTCGCGTGGCACGACTGGGCCTTAATTGAGGCCTTTTTGACGGTTTCTTTTCTTTCCTCACAGGCGAGTCAATTAGCACATACAATTCTGTTTCTCAATAATGCCACTTACGAACTTATGGCTGGCTCATCACAGGTCTGCCTTTGAGACTGCGAAGGAGCCAAACGCATAGGGCCAGTCAGTGAGAGAACACTGGCAGTTGTACGCTGGGAATCTCCAACGAGGGGGGCGTTTCTGATCGTTGCTATGGGCGTGAATCGCACTATGTCATCTTTCCCCTGCAACAGCTCAGAATATGATATGAACCGACTGGGCATTTATATACAATAGTCCTCAGAAAGAAGCCAAATAGTGTGCTGGGGTCCTAAGGCTGCATTCATACTTTGCAGCAACGCCGACCAGCAATCAATAGCGTCCACCAGCGTCAGCGACTAGGAAAGGATAGATATCGAGCTAGCGTCTGCGAGCGTCCGCCAGCGAGCAGCAGCAACCCTCTGGTGGAACTATGGTCAGGAGGGTCCCATCCGTTTGCTACCCTCCTATAGTGCCATTTTCTCCAGTTGCGAATGCAGATAGACGCTGGCAGACGCCGAGAAACCCTAGATCACTATCTACACTATCCTAGTCGCCAAGGCTGCCGTCCGCTTGGAACCTGGTGGACGCTGCCGCAAAGTATAAACGCTCTTCTCCACTTTCACTTTGGAAAGCCGAACTCAGGTTGTTCCAATAATTCACATGTTTCACTCATACTGATATATGTTCATTTCAGAAAAGCCATTATAACAAAAATGCAGCCTACAAAAGTATAAGAACAAAAATCACAGCTCAATTGATTCGGAGACTCATCAGGAAATTTATAGCTATTTAATGCTTTTTTTCATAAGAATGTGGACGGTCAACGACAGGTTTGTCTTGCATCACCATGATCCCAGAGGCTGCTCCTGCGAAGAACACTACTAATATTATGAATATCCAGAACAAGCCATCGTCTGGTTCACGAACACTGTGAACAAAGAGAAGTGCAAGAAACTAAAAGTATTTCATCAGTTCCAATCGGAAGACTTCATCAAACGTACCAGAAAGACTAACGATACTGCTAAGCCTTTCCAGTCAGGCATCGCAACCTGAAATTAGACATTTTTGTGAAACTGAATTCCTACAAGATCCCGTCGTTTATATTAGGCAGCGTTCATACTTCGCGACAGCAGCGGCGATCGCGGCGACCTCGGCGATCGCCGCGATCGTCGGTACATGGCAGAGCGCGCCCCAACGCTATTACTTGCGCTCCGAAGGCTTTTGGGAAGAAGCGACTCAATTTCATGCTTTTTTCCTTTAACTGCAATTTTCTTAGGATACTGAAGCTTGGTTTGACACAAAGAAAGGTGAACCCAACTTAATGGCTTTTGTTTTCTATTTTCTTTCTTGATTCAGGATAGAAATGAGCAAAAAGCGTGAGAGCTTCATTTAGGGTAGGTTTTTATTGTTTCTTTTTTCATTCGTCGAGCTTATACATGAGGTTATAAAGTTTTCACCTGTTGATGTTGCGTAAAATGATTAGTGTTTTGGTTCCTAGGTGAGTTTCTTTCTTTTTTTTTTCTTCGTTGTTTGAACTCGACTTGTAAACTATAAATGTTTTTTAAGGTAGAAACAGTTCACACTAACTTTCAGGGCGGTTTGAAACAATAAAAATTAAAAGAAACAAAAAGAAGCTCACCCAGGAAATGGAGTTGGCCTTATCCCGACCTAAAAAGAAGTGAAACCTCCTTACCTCATATTCCAGATCCGCTTATGTATAGAAAGTCGTAAGTTATCAGTTAGTAGCCATTATTAAGAGAAAAGAAGGTCTCACAAGTTGGATTTCCTTATTTATCAAGCGAGCAGTCCATAATAGCGTTGGGGCGCGCTCTGCCACGTACCGACGATCGCGGCGATCGCCGAGGTCGCCGCGATCGCCGCTGCTGTCGCGAAGTATGAACGCTGCCTAGAGACAATAGCCATTGAAAGTGTTCGAAGGTTTTGTTCATACTTTGCGGCAGCGCCCACTAGCGTCTACCAGCGACCACTAGCGTTTCGAGCGTCCGGTAGCGTCAGCGACTGGGAAGTATAGATATCGATCTAGCGTCTGCCAGCTTCGCCCAGCATTCGCCAGCGTCTAGAGGGTCTGGGAAGCATAGGCGTCGTTTCGGCGTCTACTAGCGAGTCGTTCTGGCGTCTACTAGCGTATGCCGGCTCTACCAGCGTCTAGCAGAGTATGGCACGACAGGAGGATAGAAGACAGTTGGTAGATTGTGGAGGAAAAATACGAAGGTAGCAGACTGCTGGTAGAGAGTATGGCGCGATAGGAGGGTAGCAGACAGCTGATAGAGTATGGGGAGATAGGAGAGTGGCAGACTGCTGGTAGAGAGTATGGCGCGATAGTGTAGTACCAGGCGTCTGCTACCCCTATCGCGACGTCCTCCCATGTCTCGAACACTGGTAGACACTAGATCGATTCCCAGGTTCTCAGGTCACGAGACGTTGCTGGACGCTGGTAGACGCTGGCGAACGCTGAGAGACGCTGGCAGACGCTAGATCGATATCTATACTTTCCCAAATGCTGACGCTGCCGGACGCTTGAAATGCTAGTGGACGTTGGTGGACGCCGCCGCAAATAGTGAACACAGCCTAGCAAGTCCTCGGATCCTCGCCAAATTCTTTGGCCAAAAGGAAATAAAATTTCTGGGCCAGTCAAAGATTTTTAGTGGAACCATGTCTCAGAATCGAATATGTCGGGCATCCACTTTCGACACTGTTGGAATGTCGGAGTGATCAACTGTTATAGGACTTTCTTTTGTGAACACCAGTTCGCTGCGGATGAAGGGTCGTGCCAGGCAGTAATACACTGCGAAGCATAATCATAGTTCCACCCATGAATCTCACAAAATCCCTTACACGACGTTTTCAAAAATGCCCCCATACAGAAAATGTGGTAATTACCAATACCAATTCGCATGCCAACACCAAACTCTAGCTTGAAAAAACAATTTTTTTTCGTCAGTTTTTTCAAAAATGGTCGTTCTGACATCGAAGAA
>MU913259.1:22216-38569 GCA_036418165.1 Cooperia oncophora | reverse complement strand
AAAAAAACGAAATGAACCACGTCAATCGCAGCCAGTCAGGTGGTGTCGCAGCGTCGCAAACGAAACTATTAAGAACACAGAAAAGCGAGTGAGTAAAAGCGGTTAGATGCAATTACCGTCAAGTGCTGGAAAAGCCACGTTCGAAGGATGTTGGTCGCCGGTTTTGGGAAAATTCCTCGTTTCTTCGCTTGTTGAGCAATAGCTTTGCCACCAGCTCGCTGTGGTGTGTCACGACCAGCGGATTGAGGTGGATCAGATGGATGCTGTGGATAGGAGACGATCTGTTGGCAGTAGTCGCCGATGTACATATCGTAGCCACCAGCATGATGTTGATCAGAAGTACTGGCAGCAGCAGGATTGTAGCCGGTACAGTCCATGAGCAAACCGGTCGGTAGAAGACATTCATCCATCAGATCGCCACTGCCACTCGTAGACATACAAAGCTCTGAAAGCCGTGGACGGACAACATTGAAAGCTCATTAGGCAAACGCAACTGAGCGTGAAATCCGCGATACTCACGGCATACTCATAACTGTTATTCTGAAGCGACACACAGACACCGACAGAAGGGCCAGGTGGCACTGACGAATCGCCGTTGGAGGGGCAGACACAGGACGGACGGACTGACACAATACATGCTGGGGAAGAAGCAGAGTCATGCAGGGCTAACGGTTCATCTGATCGTCTGATCATGAACACCGGGACTGATAAGAGCTGATTCACAAACACACAAAAACGATACATCACAAAAACTTCGAGAGGACAGCAATCAGACAGACGGATAGGATTCGTGGAGTGCTCAGTCATTTTTGTTCTATCAGTTTTTCTAAGCCAAAAGAAGCCATTAATTTTCGTAAAAGTTCCTCATAAATCTCATCCAGGAGGTGCAACAAAGTGGTTTTCGTTGTGTTACAACAGAGTTTCCTCGTCTGCTCGTCTCGCTTAGAAATGATGTAAAATCTGATCTCACGATCTGGGAAGGACCTGGGGAATGGAAAAGTACCCTTCAGGATAAAGATAAAGGAAAAGAAAGGAAAGACGTTAGCTAAAATAGTGGATAGATAGGTAGGTGTAGGTGGAAGGTTGGTTTGCAAAGCAAGCGTCAGGCGGGACTGAAAATCGTTTTGAAAATGGAAAAAACTATTTGAGTTGTTAGTCGATAGAAAGTGATCAGCATTCATTGCCTAAAGTACTAACCGGCTTCGGAAATTGAGTCCAAACTTGGAGGATTGCCATTATTGCCAGGCTGTCCAGGTGTATCGCCCGATTGGGGAGTGACATCATTCCGTAGGCATGTCGAACTGAAAAAACCTCAGTTATCCCTCTGTTTTTTCGAGGAAAATCTTCTTTTCAAAAGGCCTTTCAAGGCTCGTTTATCTTTTCCCACCTGCTAGGGCTATTGACGGCTTGCATGGGCAGGGTTTGGGACGTCCCAGCCGCCGAGGGTGACGTCCCGCCCATCGCTAAAGGGTGGCCCGGTTGAGAGGGTAATGGATAGCCCATTGACGGTCCCTGAAATGAAATCATGAAATCTCACGTGTTTTATAAAAAACTGGAATATAAACAAAAGAATAGAAAAAGGTTAATGAAATCATTTAGTTGATGGATCTCTCTGACAGCCATGTGGAAATTGCTTTGATTGTAAGACGTTTTTTTCGCTCTCATCTTCACGCAGCACTCTTCAACAGAGGTCCTCGCAAAAAACACCTAATAGCAAGCTGATAAGCACCTGCAACAATCGATCTGCACTAATCGGTGCCAGGGCATCATTGGGCAGTAGTTCCTCCACCCCATCTAAGGGACTTGACCCTAGCTCCTCTCATTGAAGTGTTTTTTTCACCAACTATAGCTCAACTAGTAGAGTGGTAATCCTCGGTACAAAGTCTTACTAGGCAGAAGCACAGTCTAAGTCCTACAGTAATCCATCGCCATTGCCAGCTCCGCGCACAAGTTTCGCGCTCGAGTGCAAACAAAGCAGCGCAAGCGCGACGCCGCTTCGAAAACAATAAAACAAAGACACGACGAAGACGACGATGCACTGAGGGATACGGTAGGGCTAGACAGTGCGGTTGCGGTCGAGGACGAACAAGGCCACCGAAATTCAGAGTACAAACTACAGTACCAAAAAGGCATTGACTCCGACCTGATCATGGCCTACTAGAAAGCCGTTAAGGACATGTGAGAAGAGATTTGCATGAACCGTAAGTCCTGGAGCGGAGACTTGGCTGAACACAGGTCCGTAAATTGGGACTGCGTTTTTCTTGTCTACAAAAGGAAGTACGACTGTGGATCGAAAAAGCAGCGCTAGCATGGAAAGGTGTGGTAAGTCTTCCTCTGATCTCGAGTAGAAATGGCATACTGGGCTCCAAGAAGAATGTGTCAAGAAAAGAAACTTTCTCAAAAAAAATCTTTCAAGGATCCTTCTGGTCCTTCGGGTTTCAATCCGTCAATTTATGCTGTGACCCGGTGCCTCAGATCGATTGATCCTCATTTATCCATGAGAAAATCTTATTAGTCCAGATTTTCTCTCACTGTGGCCACGGCCAAGCAGCACGGAAAGCCTCGGTGAAGAACGAGCCTTTTCAGGAATTTTTTTAGTGTAATAGCTCTCATTTTCAAAGCTCAATTCAAAAGTTCGATGCCCTCGCAGTAATCAGCCGTCAAAAGTCCCCCAGAAAGTTCCCATCAGTTGGTATTTCATCAGAACATGGCAAGGTCAGCTTTTGCAAGAAGGCAGATCTCACCATCCCCTATAGATCCCTTGTTCAAAAGGAGGTATCGCTTTTGTGCCTGCTTCGTAATGCCCGTGATCCCAAACAGCCTTGAGGTGTTCAGGCGAAAGAAGTGCCGACATAAGGCGTGAGTCAAGTGATGTGCTTGAAACCTGCCGCTCGTTGGCATGCATGCAGGCACGGCGGCAACGGCGGTGATTTCCCGCAAAGCGCAAAATTAGCATAAGATTAGCTTCTTGACCAGGGAGAAGGGGATCTCAACGAAAGATGATACGCGTCGCGTGAGTGCGCAAATATGCATTAAGCGACTTTCGTCACAAACGGACATCGTCTCGGCCGTCGTGTCTCTCGTGACGAACAAAGTGCCTCCAAATTATAGATTACGCGACTACGGATTGACGCATGGCGGGTGGGTGGCACCTCTTCATGATCTTTTTACTCCAACCAAAATAACATTGTTGGTAAATATACCAAAATAATGCAGACGTGGGATTAAAAGAATACAAGAAAAGATCACAGAAGGTATTGGATACAGAGCTCATCAGAAGATTAATCAAATAGGCCAGAAGCCTGAACAACTGTAGGGTGCTGTGAGCTTTTCATCCAAATTCATTTTAAAAAAGGACTCCTGCTATATGTGCCAACTGGTATCCTCAGGAACAGAGAGATTCGAGTTTCTAATCTACCGGTCACAACCAATCCGCCCACCGGCATTCTGCTTTCATTCAAATTTTATTAGTACAATGAACGAATTTTGATGCATGAAATTTTTGACACCTCGTTTCGTCGGGAAGATCCACTTTGGACGTCAGTTCTTCCCTATAATGGACGTTGAGATATTCGAGTTTCTACGTCAAATCCGTCCAGTGAATGGCATGAGGCTTCATTAAGCCAGGACGCTCTTCAAAACCATGAGTCGCCGTTCGGCGGAGGATTTCCGTATCATCAAATAGATGAATTTTTCTCTCGCGGAATAAATTTTGAAAGAGATTATTTCCATGACAAAAATGAAGTGTAAACTCAATATATGCGGCACTTTACGCGGTCTGAAAAAGTTATTTGTATGCGATCGTCAGCATCGCTGAAGGGAAAGAGGAAAGGGTCGTGGGTTTCTAAGGCCTCTCAAATGCAAGCACTTCTTGGGCATGCAGTTGAGAGCTTCAAAAGTCCATATAGAAGGGCTGACGTTGACGACGTGAACCTTTCCTCGACGTAAGCCGTGGTGTCAAATTCCAGGAAGAAAATTTCTGCAAAAATTAAGGGCTGAAACAATTTCAGCTTGGCCATCTGCTAGAGAATCAGCTTACCTGTGTCAGATCCGAGCTGCTCATAATTTACCAGTTCAGGAGTATTTTTTTACTAATTCAAAGCAGTTCATATATGGCCTATTACGGTGGCTACGGTCCTACGCATGTAAGTAGCTCCAGGATCGAACATTCTACCCATTCAAGGGACATCATGGTTGCTCAATACACAATGGGGGGAGTCTCATTTGGTCGCTATGATGGAAGAGGGGTTGCATCCAACCTGAGAACTCATTTTATCCACCCTGTGGAGGATGTTTCAACTTTATTGAATCTAATAGCTCTGTCCACCTACCCAATCCTGGCTTCAACGGCCATTGAGAACCGTAGAAGAGCCTTTCCCAGAATCCCACTGAGGACCGAGTGTGTTTTTTTGTGAAACTCACCTCATTTTCCCGGAATGAAAAACACTACTATTTTTGGGAAGGATTCATCCATTCGACGAACGGGACCCCCCGAGTAGAGCTCTCTAGAAGGAGCTTCTCCAGCACTTGCTAGTTTTTCAAGGCGATATCCCACATAAACATAAACGGTTTTTGACAATAAAAACTCGAATCTCTGTTCTGAGGATACCAGTTGGCACATATAGCAGGAGTCCTTTTTTAAAATGAATTTGGATGAAAAGCTCACAGCACCCTACAGTTGTTCAGGCTTCTGGCCTATTTGATTAATCTTCTGATGAGCTCTGTATCCAATACCTTCTGTGATCTTTTCTTGTATTCTTTTAATCCCACGTCTGCATTATTTTGGTATATTTACCAACAATGTTATTTTGGTTGGAGTAAAAAGATCATGAAGAGGTGCCACCCACCCGCCATGCGTCAATCCGTAGTCGCGTAATCTATAATTTGGAGGCACTTTGTTCGTCACGAGAGACACGACGGCCGAGACGATGTCCGTTTGTGACGAAAGTCGCTTAATGCATATTTGCGCACTCACGCGACGCGTATCATCTTTCGTTGAGATCCCCTTCTCCCTGGTCAAGAAGCTAATCTTATGCTAATTTTGCGCTTTGCGGGAAATCACCGCCGTTGCCGCCGTGCCTGCATGCATGCCAACGAGCGGCAGGTTTCAAGCACATCACTTGACTCACGCCTTATGTCGGCACTTCTTTCGCCTGAACACCTCAAGGCTGTTTGGGATCACGGGCATTACGAAGCAGGCACAAAAGCGATACCTCCTTTTGAACAAGGGATCTATAGGGGATGGTGAGATCTGCCTTCTTGCAAAAGCTGACCTTGCCATGTTCTGATGAAATACCAACTGATGGGAACTTTCTGGGGGACTTTTGACGGCTGATTACTGCGAGGGCATCGAAACTTCCGAATTGAGCTGTCCTCCTGCCCCTTCAGCCGATGCTGACGATCGCATACAGAATAACTTTTCAGACCCGTTAAGTGGCGCATATACTCTCCTGACGTTTATACTTCAATTTTTGGCATGAAAAATCCCTTTAAAATTTATTTCGGGAGAAAAATCCATCTATTTGACGAACGGAAATTCTTCCCGAACAGGGCCATGGTTTTGAAAGAGCTTCCTGGTTTAATGAAGCCCTATCCATTCATGGACGGATTTTGAAGGTAGAAACTCGAATCTCTCTGTTCTCGAGGATACCAGTTGGCACATATAGCAGGAGTCCTTTTTTAAAAATGAATTTGGATGAAAAGCTGACAGCACCCTACAGTTGTTCAGGCTTCTGGCCTATTTGATTAATCTTCTGATGAGCTCTGTATCCAATACCTTCTGTGATCTTTTCTTGTATTCTTTTAATCCCACGTCTGCATTATTTTGGTATATTTACCAACAATGTTATTTTGGTTGGAGTAAAAAGATCATGAAGAGGTGCCACCCACCCGCCATGCGTCAATCCGTAGTCGCGTAATCTATAATTTTCTTGGATGGCACTTTTGTTTCGTCACGAGAGACACGACGGCCGAGACGATGTCCGTTTGTGACGAAAGTCGCTTAATGCATATTTGCGCACTCACGCGACGCGTATCATCTTTCGTTGAGATCCCCTTCTCCCTGGTCAAGAAGCTAATCTTATGCTAATTTTGCGCTTTGCGGGAAATCACCGCCGTTGCCGCCGTGCCTGCATGCATGCCAACGAGCGGCAGGTTTCAAGCACATCACTTGACTCACGCCTTATGTCGGCACTTCTTTCGCCTGAACACCTCAAGGCTGTTTGGGAGGGATCACGGGCATTACGAAGCAGGCACAGGAGCGATACCTCCTTTTGAACAAGGGATCTATAAGGGATGGCGAGATCTGCCTTCTTGCAAATCTGACCTTGCCATGTTCTGATGACATAGCACAACTGATGGGAAACTTTCTGGTGGACGCTTTGATCAGCTTGATTTACTGCGAGAACATCGAACTTTTGAATTTGGGCTTCGAAAATGAGAGCTATTACACTAAAAAAATTCCTAGAAAGGCTCGTTCTTCACCGAGGCTTTCCGTTGCGCGTGCTGCTTGGCCGTGGCCACAGTGGGAGGAAATCTTTAGTAATAAGGTTCTCTCATGGCTAAATGAGGATCAATCGATCTGAGGCTCCGGGGTCATGATCCATAAATTGTAGCGGGATTGAAAACCCGAAGGACTCAGAGGTCTTCTGAACAGATTTTTTTTGAGACACTTCTTTTTTCTTGACACAAGCTTACTTCTCTTGAGGCACCAGCATGCCATTCACTACTCGAGATCAGAGGAAGACTACCACACCTTATCAGTCCCGGTGTTCATGATCAGACGATCAGATGAACCGTTAGCCCTGCATGACTCTGCTTCTTCCCCAGCATGTATTGTGTCAGTCCGTCCGTCCTGTGTCTGCCCCTCCAACGGCGATTCGTCAGTGCCACCTGGCCCTTCTGTCGGTGTCTGTGTGTCGCTTCAGAATAACAGTTATGAGTATGCCGTGAGTATCGCGGATTTCACGCTCAGTTGCGTTTGCCTAATGAGCTTTCAATGTTGTCCGTCCACGGCTTTCAGAGCTTTGTATGTCTACGAGTGGCAGTGGCGATCTGATGGATGAATGTCTTCTACCGACCGGTTTGCTCATGGACTGTACCGGCTACAATCCTGCTGCTGCCAGTACTTCTGATCAACATCATGCTGGTGGCTACGATATGTACATCGGCGACTACTGCCAACAGATCGTCTCCTATCCACAGCATCCATCTGATCCACCTCAATCCGCTGGTCGTGACACACCACAGCGAGCTGGTGGCAAAGCTATTGCTCAACAAGCGAAGAAACGAGGAATTTTCCCAAAACCGGCGACCAACATCCTTCGAACGTGGCTTTTCCAGCACTTGACGGTAATTGCATCTAACCGCTTTTACTCACTCGCTTTTCTGTGTTCTTAATAGTTTCGTTTGCGACGCTGCGACACCACCTGACTGGCTGCGATTGACGTGGTTCATTTCGTT
The DNA here is from genome assembly GCA_036418165.1 of Cooperia oncophora. Taxonomy (NCBI): domain Eukaryota; kingdom Metazoa; phylum Nematoda; class Chromadorea; order Rhabditida; family Trichostrongylidae; genus Cooperia; species Cooperia oncophora. Next base: position 31,108 of record MU913259.1, on the reverse strand, counting down.
TTTTTGTGTGCACTTTTTCGTTTCACAAATGTTCTGTCAACGCAATTTCACGTCTTTCTATGATTTTCACAATTTGTTTATTCTAAAATATCTCAACAGAGTTCTCCTCCTTGCTTATACTTTTGAGACCTATTACGATTAGGTAACCCCCAACGAAAAACCTCGTACGCTGAGGATCTTCAGCGAGGGGGAGGGAGGTCTTATGTGCCTTGGAGGGAAATTTGCCGCATTGGGGGAATTTTTTCCAGTTCGTTGACTTTTCGTGGTTCCCCTCCCGCACCAGTTGGTAGCGCTCTGGTGCTTCATAACTAGTGCAACAACTACTATTTCCGATTGCTGAAAGTAGTAGTTGGCTGGTGTTTTCTCCCCCACACCCCGTTCAACGGCAAAACTTTGAGAGAAACCTGAGAATTTTGAGAAATTCCGGAAAAAGTACTGGGAAGTTGGGTAGATCCAGAAAACCTAAGAATGTGCTAGGTGGGACTGGAGGAAGGGGAGAAGTGTTTTCCGAAAATTTTCCCCTGTCGCAGCACGTGCTCTGATCCCCAATACATCACCATTCGCGAAGCAAGCGGTTCGGTGCGGGACCTACCTTCAAGGTGGAGGTCCTAATTGGTTGGTGAGTTTGCAGGCGACGAACTGCTGTCGCTTTGTGGTTCAAATGAGGATGGCCGCGAGAGTGTGCTCAGTGACGGTCAGAACGGCTCTATAAATGGACACAAACGTAAAGTGCCGAAAGTGTTCTCGAAAGAAGCAATCACAAAGTTCCGCGCATGGCTATTTCAGAATCTCACGGTATGTTCTCTGCATTTGAGTGCTTTTATTAGACCCCGTTATTTGAAAGCCAATGAATTTGATGAGGTTTGACACTTGGCACTTACCAATCCATCCCTATAATTGACGCCATGAAAACTCGAGTAGGCGAATGATTGACTGCCCCAACTTCGTGGTCAGCTTGGCTCTAGTCGAAGATCTCTTCTGAACAACCGCGGCGGATTGTGGCTGAACCGATGACGTCAGCATGTACTCACTAGTTGTTGAGGTTATATACCCATTTCTTCCGGAGGATTACTGTAATTGCGTTTTTGTGTCGCCGGGAAGTCGTTACGTGACGATTCGCTAATAACTGCACGCGAGACAGGAAATTGGCGTGTGCAGATTTCCAGGCGGCTATACGAGAGGTACGGTAGAAGAAAATTGTCGTCCACGTCACCAGGAAGAAGATCATATGGAAAAATCGATATGCATATTTTCCTTTCGCCATAAAGGTCCTGCCCCTCCAAAAGAGCTCCCGATCGACCAGCAATCGTCTCCAAGTGTCTCGAGACTTCGTAATAACCGACTCACAGGCACCGTATCTCGGAAGTTCTGGTCGGTCGGTGTGTACTGAGCGGTGTAACAATATTTTACACACTGAGGTCAATTTCTGGCGCGTGTATTGCTCGCGGTGAGTGGAAAAACTGACGATTGTCAACGTCGTGTGTTATGCTGACGTGCGGTACGATCCATCGTCGCGGACGACACCGGGGGTGCAATGTACGCGTTACGCGCAGTACGCGGTGATCAGTGGTGACATTCATACGAGGAAACTAAGCGGTGTTGATTTATGGCGATATGATCGTAGATGACGAGATACACCAGATTAGTACGTTTGCATCTCGCGAGAAGTCAGCAAAAGTGCACGTAGCGCGTTGAAATCCAGCCAGATTGTCAATTTAAAGACGATTCCCGCAGCTAGGGGAAACCCCCTGGTATGGGTAGGTGCTCAATGATGAACCAGTAGCCCATAACATACTCCTCAACAGATAAAAAAGCGAAAAAAAAACCTTGGAAACATTCCGTATAGAAATCCCTTATGAGGCCGGCGCCTCGTACGAGTTTGTCGGATGTCGGACAAGCCCAATCAGCAAGATTCGATGCAACCAAATCCCACAGTCCGACAGGCAGAAGCACAGGAAATCACCCTACGATGCTCCAGGCAACGCTATTACGCACGCAGTTCCGTTTGTAAGCCGTTGTCTTGCGGAGTGAAAGTGATCGTGGTTGCAATGGTTGCAATATTGCAATAACCACGCGTCTCTAGCTTCTTTATCTCGCCGTTTCGAGTGACAAAAGTGGTATATTTTCTGCAAATGCGGACAACGATGCCAAATGCACGGAGGCATCTTCGCGGACTACTTGATCGCGGGAACGCCTTTAGAGCCAAATTTCGCAGATGTTTTGAATTGGAAGTCTCTTTTACTTCTATCCATGAAAATAGGAATTTCTGCTCACTGGAAGATTTATCCTCGTCGAAAGTTATCGATAAACTCTATATATTCTAGAACGCTGCTAGGTGATGTAAACTCTCTCAATCCAGGGGATAGGGTCGCAATTGCGTACTTAGTGACGCGCGTGGGACTGGCTCAGGAAACAAACGGTAGTTTACGCCAACGGAAAAATTCTTTGTTTGCACTTCTAGCCTAATGACACTCCAGTACGTGAATTGAAGGTTGCAAAGTCGAACAGCACTACTAGGAATGAGCAGGAATTCGAAACCGCCGTCATGCGCGATACTCAGTCCGCAATTACGACCCCTCTTACAGTGCGATAGAGAGTGTATCTTTTGATCGCATTCGGTGCTGTTTTCATTATGAACGGATACATAATCTTGTTGAGATTGCAAAAACTGTTCGAATTCTGGAAAAGTGCACCTTTACCGCGTCAGTCCAATGCTAGTTGTCGCTGCGAAGTCGCTTCGTGTCGCACGCGACTTTCGTGCCACCGCGCTGACGCGCTGAATCGAGAGCATTATCATGCGAATGTGTACGTGAGCGTGAATTCATTATTCTCGAAGAAATGGCAATCGCTTTTGCTCGACGGACATCTCCATTTCTCATCTGAGCGACACGGCTGAAAATTATCGCGCGTCATCGCGCGGCGCAAGCACGCGTGCGATACGAAATCGCTGCCATCACGATGACTGACATCGTCATTGCTCTTCTCGCCTACCCCTTCGTTAAAATCCTTTGCTTTTTCAGCACCCGTACCCATCAGAAGAACAAAAGAAACAACTGGCAAACGATACGGGTCTCACCATACTACAGGTCAATAACTGGTGAGTTTTACAGATCTAAAATGATTACGATTAATTAAAATGAGTTAAGTGTTACGGTATTGGATTATTCAAGACAGGCGTAGTTCGATGAAGGGGAAGGGGGTATTTTGCACCTTCTCTGCTTTATTGTTCCGGTTTACAAGTCTCATTCTGGTGGAACCTGTGAACTCCTTGTGAAGCTGGAGCAAGCTCGTCGAGCCACCATTAAGACCTGTCAACTCTTGTAAGCTTACGAAATGGCTTATGAGAAGTACCACAAGTGCAAAATGCCTTTCCGCCCGTCGCCGGACTGCCCCTCCAAGACAACCTTTTTTCTTCCGTGGTGGCCATCTCATTCAAGCCACGGTCGTCCACCATAAGGCTACTGTCACTTCGTAACGTATTTACCTTGGCGGCACACCTTTGTGGTGCTATCAAATTAGGCGAAGTGATTGATATGGTACGCAATTGGCGCGGATGATGGCGATGGTGTAATCGTGTGCACGGTTGAAATGTGAAACCTCGCCCGTCACGACACCAAAACTCGCCACCCCCGACCGTATGGCGTGTCATCGCAGACGATAATGGCCGATCATCTCACAATTACTCAGGCATGACCGAACGTGAATATGATGCGCTAAAGTGAATAATTACCATAAAATGGTAGATGCTTATTCGAGGTTAGCGATAGGATGGATGGGTTGACGGCCCACTGCGCAGAACAGTACGCAATGTGTTAGCTGGGGAATGACGAATCGGATTTCTAACGGGGGAGCCAACGGAAAGGGGTAATCGTTCGAAATAATTGTAGTGTTTCTGGGGCAGTTAGTCCGGTGAAAAGCCAGTTTTTTCATGAGGCGTCGATTTCGTCTACAGTCTACATCGAGGCGGAGGTTAATTACAGCATGCTCAAACTACCTTTGTTCGCTCCTCAAACGCGTCTCTCAGAAGGCCTCGTCGCGATTGACGTTCGCCAACGAGCGCCTTGTTTGAGGGACCGTTATGTTGCTGGGCTATTACTGTTCCCTCGATGAACCTCGGATTGAACTTCTGAATTTGACCTTGGAAAACCCGCGAACACCGAGGAATCTTTAGAAAAGCCTGTTTTTCTTCAAAGCTCAGATTTGTGCGTGCTGCTTAGCCGTGGCCACAAAAGGAGAAAATTTGGACCAATAAATTTTCTTCACAGGCAAATGAGGACTAATTGATCTAGGTTTTGAATCACTGCGTAAGCTGACGGATCGAAACCCGAAGAAAAAGAAATTATGAGAAATTTTGGCGCAGTTTGGCGACAAGGGGGGCATTTTGAACTTCCTCGTCTGGTTCATTAGTCTCCGGCGCGGATTACAAGTCTCGACGGCTTGTATATTAACCTGTTCAACTCTTGCTGAGTCATTAAATAGCTTCAGAAAGGGAATTACACCATGAATTTACTAAGACTTTACAACTTTTTTTTACAAGGCCGTTGATCAGGTAGTTCTTCTACAAGTTTTTCGCTTGGTAACTCCGCTTCGATGGCTTCAAAGACTTCACATGGTCGTCTCAACACATTCGATGTTGAGTAGCAAAAGTGCAAAGATGCCCCACCTCCTCCAAACCGTTCCGACTAATTTATCGTTAAGGAGTGAACAGCGTTCGGGTGAAGTCCTGAGTACGGTACTCTTGTTCTACTATTCCATTAGTCCGTAGTGTATATGTTTGAACACGACGATTGCAATGGTATCATTTTCCGCGAGTATTTGAGAGCAGTATAGTGCATTTGAGCCCCAGCAGACAGGGCACGGTCCAACCCCCACCCTTCTATTCAACTAGGACACTACCCCCCACGCGCCCCCGAGAACTTGGTCATCCAACCCAGTCTGGTTGCGCTCCATTATAGCATCGCTCACAACAAACCCTTACCCGATCGTGTTTCAAACCACAAGACGCGATTATCTCACTGATAGACATTCCACTTATTCCTCCGCTCCACGCTCAGTTACTATTCGAAAATCTCTTCCCTCGGCTAGGTCCTGCACGACTCGGATCGCGTGCGGGGGCCCACACTCCTGTCAGGGATGTTTGTCCTCATAGGGACGCTCTCATTTGAAAACGTGCAATTACGCCTGCCGACGGGGGACTCGCCACTCTGAACCGGGCGGCTGAGGAGCATCAAAAACCCTCCCCTCTGGTTTTCTCCCTGACTGTCCTTTTCAGATGAATTCGATATACAGTGGGTCAGTGATCATAATGCAAGGCCTTGCTTTTTGGCGTCAAGACCGCGCCGCCGGCCGCAGCGACGCGGAGTGTTTTCTTTGAATTGAAGCGTAATGGTGTGCTGTGTCCCCGTGTACACCAATTACATGTAAACCGAGTAGGTCACTAGGGAATTACTTGGGTCTTTTTTCCAGTTATATCGGGCACTCGATGAGTCTTTCAATGTGGTATTGTGGGTTAAATCACTCTGATATTCGTAATCACCAGTTATGAGGCTGTCATAAATCTTGGGGAGACAATCGGGTCTCATAGGAAATTTTATGGTATTCCTCTGGGGAACGTTTAGGATGCGAGTTCTAACTGTGGACAAGGCAGAGTTGATCTAAAGAAGTGGAGCTCCCAAAATGCCTCACCAGTTCCTCAAACGAGCGCGAACTGTTCCCCCAGTTTATCATTGATATTTACCCAACCTTTTCGTATTTGCTTGTTGCTGAGTTGTGTAATTTGTCCAGAAACTTGCCCCTTTTCCTTCATTTCCCGCTCTCCTGGTAGCTACAGCTTACAAAGGGCTTAACGCCAAGCTGTCAAGTATGGTCGTCTTTACGAGCGTCGATTAGCCGCTGAGCGATTAGGATATAGACTATGATGCTGTTAATGCTACGAAATGCGATATTGTGTTAATCTGGCGCAGCAATCACAGCAGCAATAGGAAACAGTGCTGGCCGCCCGCGTTCCCTCGCCGATTACCGTAACCGCGGGCCTTGACGGCGAGAGAATGCCTCGTTGATAGAGGGGCGAGGTATCAGAGAATCGAAGAGAGTGTGATGAAAAAGGAGGCGATAGACGTTGAAATTCGCCAGCCTTGGCAATGATGGATGACGGCAGCTGGCCGCGCTGACAACACTGAGAGAGAGCAGCGACAGAGACACAAGTCGAATGATACCCCACGTCAGAGGAGCCGAGGGTTATTCCAGGGACGGGGTCGGTTTCAATGTTCAGTAGAGCAGGACAGTTTGTGCTGCTCATACATGGAGGTAGTGGTGTCAGATGAGGTTCTTCGAGGACTTCATCGAGACGATGAGGCGAATCGATTGCGAGCGAGGCGACGTGACATCGTGGCTGACGATCGTGATTGATGGCCAAGTTTTCGCCGTCGCTCGCGCTCCCTGGCCGCTTCACTTCACCCTAGTCCCCCTTCACATAATTCAGTGTGGGGTGAATGATAGCGCAAGGGGTGAGCGTTTGATGGCATGATTGAAATCGTTGTCAACGGCGGTTGTCTGAATCCTTAAGGCACCTGACAAGTGCGCTCACACGGTGTCAACGAGTGAAGGATGGCCTGTAAGGCTACTCAACCCAAGATTTATTTCACCTAATTCCCATTACAGCGTGAAAGTTTACGAACTAAGTGGTCCATGTAGTCCATTTCCGTGGGAATCGAACTCTGCAGAGAAATTCGGGCAAGATTTCTTACTTCTGTAATTAGTCCCTTTCCTTCCTTTGGATCAAGGGCAGTTCGGCGACGGGGGGGGGCATTTTGCACTTTTGCTACTTCCCATCGACGTGTCGACCCATCTAGACAGCCTCTTCTCGAGTTGACAGGTTTTACCATGATGGCTTGACGAGCTTGCTCCAGCTTCACAAGAGTTCACAGGTTTCACCAGAGTGAGACTTGTAAACCGGAACTAGTGAAGCAGCGAAAATGCAAAATGCCCCCCTTCGCCGAACTGCACCCTAATTCTACTACTTTAGCCGAGTCCAGCAGCTAGAGTTGCTACTGAAAATAGCTTGCAAGTTACGTAGTACGTAAGTCCAACCTCAGTTGCCGTTAATTACTCCCATAAAAATAATTCACGACGCTTACGACAACGACGAGTTGGACGTTGTTGCATAGGACGCTGATATCGCAACGTTTTACGATTTCCGCGCCATAGTGAGTCGTCATAAAAGCGATTTACGTCCGATTTATGAACTGACATAGCGGGAGAGGTGCTGCTGCTGACGACGATGAAGGTTTAAGAAAACAGATCGTATCGCTCGCCACTGTGAATAAATGCGTTGCTGAGCCCGCGCGCGCGCCCACCGATTCGAAATATCAACGAAACGAGGCGCTCACGCTCCTCAACGAGTTTTCTCGATTCGATGGTTTCCTCGATTCAAAAGGGGTTTGCGTTGTCTGGTCTCGAAATCTGTGGGGAGGAAAGCATAGAGCTGTGCCTCTGTTTAGTGCGACCAGGGTTAGAGCACTAGGGTGTCCGTATTGGAGATCAAAAGTGATGAAGATTCTGCCTTTGATCGATTTCCTGGCCCTAGTTCTCCTGAATTTCAACTTGACATTCAGATTACACACGAGTATTTCTTGCAACACTGTTCACGGATGGAAGTGGTGTAGTGGCTCTTTACGCGAGCAGTCCGGGAGTCCAAATGCCTCAAGATCGGCTCCACCCCCACCCAGGCCAACCAGGTCCTTTTGACCCTGAAGTGACTATTGATTTGGTAAGACTTGTCTATGAGGACAGGAACATTTGTAACAACTCGGCTGTCGCAATTGCAGTTGTACATAGGCGTTTGATAAACCATCTACGATTCTTGCATTTGGGAGTAACATTCATCGCCAGCATCAGCAAAAAGGATTGATCAAGGTGGGGGGAGGGGTTTACTCTTTGTTAGTTTTAACCCTATAAAACGAGTACCAGTCAATCTTTATTCTGGGTTGCTGCCTTCCCAGAAGTATCTAATATCAATTCACTGACCAAGGTGGAAGGCTGTGTGTGCCCAGGCAGGTCCCGACAAGAGACTTGGCCCCGGGGCCGTACAAGTGGTAAGGGTCGCCACTTATACTCGAAGATCCCTGAGATCGGGTAGGCGTGGCCGCATGTTTCAACTTAACCTGAAGGTGTCTATGCTTCTGGTGAGATATTTTCATCTTGACACAATTGTTGTCGTGTCTCTGTCCAACACAGAACAAGATGACAGTTGTCCCAGACTGGAATATTCCACGAGTAACCAGTTCCGTGCCATGTTCAAATGCCACGCCTACTCTGGCTCAGGGATAAGGAGTGTACAACTGTACCATCTCCTGCTTCGGAGTGAAATTAATTAGGATTATTTTTTGCAGACTTGCGCTACTGTAGATAATGTAGATAATACTGTGGGATTTGGAGAGCTTAGCGCAACCATCGGCGCGCATCAAAGCAATGGCAGTTACGTAAACATCCAGTCACTTGAGAGTAACTGTGAGCAATTGATATTTAGCCGATTTTTAAAATGGTAATCAAACACATGATAAGCATATACGATTTTCAAAGCCGCAGTTCCTTGCCCGTTTACAAAACATTGTTTGGTTGGTGCCAGTGCCTATCATATAGCCCTTCTTCTACTCCACCATGCCAAGAACGGGTTGCTTGCAATTATTTAGCGTACCAGGGTCCGTTTACCTTACCTCCGGGGTCAATGTTTGATCGGAAATTCAAAGTTTCAAAGTTATATGAGGCTTCACCCCGAACTTCGCATTTTCTCGAATCCCATCTCGACATTAAAGTTGCACATGGGCTATTCCCTTCAATTTTCCTCTCGTATTATCGTGTTGCCGAGGGCAAGGGGGGGGAGGCTCATACTTT
>MU913259.1:11839-22116 GCA_036418165.1 Cooperia oncophora | reverse complement strand
AGGTCAGGAGAGTATATGCGGCACTTTACGGGTCTGAAAAGTTATTCTGTATGCGATCCTCAGCATCGGCTGAAGGGGAAGGAGGACAGGGTCGGTGGGGTGGTGGGAAGCGGAGTCATGAGAACAACCACAAGATTCAGTAAAGTTGAAACATCACTTACGCAGAGTGGGGACAAATAAGATGCTCCTAACTGATCGAATATGCCCCCCCTCTCCCTCCAACCGAATGCGACCTTGCCCCCATGGATTAAGCAAAATGATGTTCGCTGAATGGGGAGAGTGCTGATTTTGGAGCACTTTAACATTTGTGAGGGCAGGGAGTAGATGGCGCCTACCGTAATAGGCCCTACTAGAGCTAACTCGAATTGGTAGAAGCTTATACCCTTGATCTGGTAAATTATAACCAGCTCGGACCTGAATTCGACAGTGGCAAGCCCCTTCTTCAGCAAATGGCTAAGCAGAAATTCTTTTGACTCTTAATTTTTGCAGAATTTTTTTTCGTGAATTTTGACACCTCGGCTCACGTCCGGGAAGATCCACTGTTGGACGTCAGTTCTTCCTATATGGAGTTTCGAAGCTCTCAACTGTATGCCCATAAAGTACCTGCACTTGAGAGCCTCAAAAGTCCCTTTTGATGGCTGGTAACATCCCCTCTTAAAATTGGTAACCCAGGGCTACCACCTTACGTGTAGCTGGCCCTCAAACACCAACTACCAGGTTGCCTGCACTAGAATCTTTATCATGGCTAAATACTCTATAGACAGTTGTCATGTTCTCCGAAGCAGGGCTTCCACTGACTGCAGCTGGATTAGCTCAGTGGACCTGTAAGTGTGAGGCCCAGGTTCAAGTCCGGCTAGAGTCAAGATATTTTTCAACGACTTAGCGTTCTTCTAGTGATGACCAATGAGTCTGATGTCCCTTCAACTAGCAACAACTGAGGGTAGGCCGACAAAATATCATAACTCTTTGGAAAGGTGGTTTAAGAGAGCCACTTTTCTGGACTTTGTTGCCGCCTGTCAACCTTTATATTTATGCAGTGCTATTAAACATCCTCGAGTACTCATAACTGACTAACGGTCGACATATGATGTGTTCTACGCGAGTATAAACGGCCATTCATCTAAGTGATAGCAGCAAATCCCCTCGCCAACACCACCGACCGCAACGCAATCAATGCGCTTACACAACCATCAGCAAACTCCTCGATTCCGAGGGTAACGGGTCGACGACCACCGTCAGGTGGTGTGCGATGTGTGTCGTGTGGAGTTGGAAGTGAAATGATGGGTGAATTGATCGTCGAGATCGATACCTCTGCTAACACCACCACCACCCCTGCCACCACTATCAGCTTGATCAGCGCTCAGCGACAAGTCGGAGCGCTACAGCGATGGTGGCGGCGCCGTTCGACTACGACCAAGATGCCGGTGCTTATAAATCAGTCGCAGCACTCACTCATATGTCAGGCGCGCACGTCACACAACAGATGTTTTCATTTTCAAATTCAGCATTTATATCGATCGTGTGGATTACGGTAGCAGCGAAAAGTCTGTGCACACTGACCTCCATCGAATTTGGCATCGCTCGGTTATTCTCGGGCAACGGAACGGATTGAGGCTCGTATGGTGGTTGGAAATGGCTGAAACAGAATCGTACACTTTATGCAATTTATTCTTCTATACAGAAAGACATGGCGCAGTTCGGCGACGGGGGGGGGCATTTTGCACCTTATTTGCTTCACTTCTGGTTTACAAGTCTCACTCTGGTGAAACCTGTGAACTCTTGTGAAGCTGGAGCAAGCTCGTCAAGCCATCATGGTAAAACCTGTCAACTCGAGAAGAGGCTGTCTAGATGGGTCGACACGTCGATGGGAAGTAGCAAAGTGCAAAATGCCCCCCCCCCTGCGCCGTCGCCGAACTGCCCCGAAAGACATTTACCTCATAGGAGTTCCCATACTAGGACTAGCAGACTGTGCGGTAGATCCAGGAGACATGGGTGGTTGGGAGGATGAGGCTCGCTCATCGCCGACGATGTCCATCGGCATCTTCCCTTTCAGACACGTAACGTAACGGTTGCAGAAGTTGTCGCAAAGTTCATGGACCTGTAAGGAAGTTCATTAGGTTCACCCGAGAAACAACTGCAATTGAAGGAGATGCATGGAAATAGTGGGAGACAACGTGCAAAGGCTCAAGTACACGAAGTAATCTGCAAGTGTTGGCGCAAGCGATTAAGGAACGAATGCAAATTGTAGTGATTAACTGATATGCCACGCCGGCCCTATAAAAATGTTAAAAAATGGTCCCAAGGGAGCTCGAAGGACGGAAGGAGGCTCCCTTCTGTAGGAGGGCGCTCTTCGAACTTCCCATCTGCCGTTAGCCTTGGTTTTTATATGACGGCTTCATGTTTATACTATTAAATCCCCAATCATCGTCACATGGCCTTAAATCTTCGTACACATTAGGCTACTCTATATTTATCAATTTGGACTATCACGTAAAAAGCTTCTTAGCAACGACGAAAGTGGAAACGTAAGCTATTTCATAACAATTATCAGGGATGATTACTAATGCTGCAAAATGATCCCTTCTTAATCTAGAGAAAATCGTGTTTCATCACCCTTGATGGGGGATCAGCCGACATGAGCTTAGTTGCTGACGACATTGTATCACCTTCTTTTAAGATGCTTCTACCGACAGAAGCAGACCATAGATCACTTCTGTACTGAAGCTCCCCCATCGGGGAGCCGAACAGGTCTGCCGGTCAGTGTATTCAGCGATTTTGGGAGTTCCCACCTCGAAGAGACCTTCAGGGCCTACTTTCAATATGAATAAGGATTCTATGGAGGGTTTATAATCCAGGAGTTCCCCACTTCGACGGTAACGTAGAGCCTTTCAGAATTCTTATTCTGTAGAATTTTCACACTTTCAAGATAAATATTTAGAAAATTGTTTGGCCCAGTAGCACCCACTGAGTGCTGCGATATGCTTACCTAATTGAGAACGGGGCACGTCCTGCCGCTGAGGAGAATTCTTGGAAAATACGACCCACCTTCTTCCTCATCCTATCTATCATTTTTCCAGATTTTTCCAGCTTCCTATTCTACGGAATTTCTCAAAAAATTCTCAGTGTTTCTCCAAAATTTTTAGACGTGAGAAACGGGAAAACCGCGAAAAGTCAACAACGGGGAAAAATTTCACCCCACCGCAAATTTCCCTAAATGGCAAATACGACCTCCCTCTCCCAGCGACTAGCAAGTACGATCCCTCCCCTAATAGCGGCCGCCGTGAAACAGGAACAATCAGTTAAGAAGAAAATTTTTGGAACCAAATACGACCTCCCTCGCCCCCCCCCCCCCCAGCGACCAAACGACCAAATACGACCCCAACCCGCTGGGGATTCCCCGACGTACGACGTGGTCTGGTCGAGAAGAACGATGCTAGAGAAAGAGAGTAGTTTAGTCAGACAATTTTATCGCCGCCAGGAGGAGATATTCTGCTTGCAGATTGGTGGTACCCTACCTATCGGGATACTTGTACGACTCCCCCTCAGCAAGTTCCCAATCGCTTCTCTTTACCAGATCGCTTCAGCCAGCTCTTCATGTTCCACTGACAGGTGCATCCATTATGAAGTTGTCATTTGTCACAACGATTTCGCTAGTAAATCAATAAAGACTGTCAGCGGTCTGGAGATGAAGACAAATCCGCTGCCGTGTCGTTGCCTGAGACGTTGGGCCGTACGTCTCGCCGCCGCTCAAGTCGTTCCATCAAAGTTTCACGCGCGCGCCTCTCCATCGTCGTCGTCTGTCTGATCGATAGACCATCAACGATGTCATTATAGTGACAAAGTGATACGTGTTACCGATTATTTATGTAGCATTTTGATCGAAAACACTAGCGCTCTGCCCTCAGTATCGATTCCTGGACCCCTGGACTGCTTGCTCACTAAGCAACCGACTGAATTGTCTGAACGCGCCTTATTATGACTTCAACAACGACGACGGCGACGTCGACGACAACGTTCCAATTCGGAGTGGATCACGTTGAAACGACAGGGTTGCGCGACGACGTCCCGCAGCGCACGCGCAGCGCCATGTCAGAGAAATCCAATGAAATAAAAACGAATGAGGAAATGTGTTTTCATTGGACGAAGTTGGGTTGAGGCCGAAAAAGAGGTGAACGCCGTTCCGTGCTGAGACACCCACCCGCCAAAAAGCCACTGAACGAAACAATCTCCCGGAAACAAGTGGGGAGATAACGACCAATTGATAAGTGGCATACAGGTGCATGAGTCTTTTGGGAGCACGACTGCACTTGTACAGGTAGAATAGGAAAAAAGCTGGTTCAGCATGAAGAGAGAGGAGGTTAGGGTCCAGCAGAGGGAGAGAAGACAACGATCAAAATCAATTTAGACGTGAAATTTGAGCAACACGAGTGTGGAGAATGACAAGGATAGAAGCAGGCATGTTAAGAAACTAGCCAGTTCAATCCTGCTTGCACAAGAAAAGTTCTGACTGTGTTATGTGAACAGGGCACTCGAACAGAGCACTTTGGGAATCCTCAGCGGGGGGGGGGTAGTACTTGCCTCTACGAGAAATCCGTCGCGAGGCTAACAATTTTTTTCTGCTTGGAAATCTCGGAAAATGTGGTAGGAGGTTGGGGAAAGTTGGTGGACGGGGAACGGGGAAGGCCGCCAGCAGAGGACGAAGTTTGGGGAGGGTGGTTGGTTGAAGTTTTTCCCAGTGGCAGGAGGTACCGCCAAATCCTTGACCCAAATGGCAGGTTATTTTCCGAACTATTCGGACCTCAGAGTTCCCTAAGAAGATTTTCAAATGAGAGAGAAGAAGAGCTGGACCTGAAGTCCTGAAAAAACCCATCTGAGCTCACCTTTTCCAGCTCAAGTAGATGGAAACGAAGCATCTGAATCGACTGCAGCATGAGATTGTCGAGTTCTCGGTTCGGTACATAGAAAGTGTTCTCCATTTTTACCTACCAATAGAAACCCGTAATCGCTGATAATTAAAAAGAAAAATTCAAAGCAAAAATTGACTTACAGTTTTAGCAAACTCGGCGAGGTCTTCTTTGAATGAGCTTGATGAGCAGACGTCATTGCTCGACGTTCCGTCACGATTCTGCTCGCGAGGAGTTGATGTGGCCAACTCGCACTTCTCGAACAGCACGGTCAGGAGCGGAAAAAGTGGATGCCTGAAAATGGCCAAGCGTTAACTCGACTTGCCGCTCTTAGCGAAAAAAGCCCTGAAAAACGAGTACAGAGCTAGCAAACTGCTCGTCCCAAGGGAGTTTTCTTGCAGAGATTCCACTGCAAGCTCCCTAGTCGAAATGTTTCAAGATAAACTCACGAATGAATAGCTGCCTTGTCGCGCTTCACTTGTTCATCGAGATGAGGATGCATCATCTGATCGCTTGTCGACATCGGTCCACCAAGCGGGTACATGCTGTTGTAGTAGGGAGCCATATTCCCGGACGGATCCGTAGGTACCGGGTAGGAACCTTCGCCGGGAGGAGCGGGAGGTCCGTAACCATCGCCGTACTGAACGACAACCATTATTGATTCAAGCGTTGGGAAATGTTGAAAGAAAGTATTGTGAGAGTCGCGCTATCTACTGCTTTGGATGTCGATCTCATCTCTCTGTGAACGGGGAGATTTACAGCCTTAGCGACGAGCTGGAACGCCAGAAGATGCGACTTTCAGGGTCGATGTTCGTTTTGTCTACCGCATTGAATGAAACCATATGAAGGGTTGCTTTGTTGCTGTTTAGTATAAACTGGAATTTTACTGACATTTTCGAAAGAGCGCACGAAAAGTGGAGAGGTGAGAGATGAGAGAAAAGCGGTGTAGCAAGGAAGCAAGCAGTGCGGTCATAAAGCCGGCATCAAAGTTATAGCCTATTGAGCTGTCTCCTCTGACACGTAGCTTAAAATATAGTCGACCGAATGGCAACGCGATGAAACGCGAAGCAGAGGCACGGGATGGGGGATGTTGTTCATCGTGACGACGACGACGTCTGAGAGCAACGAGGACGACGTTTCGCTCTGTGAGCGCCGCACATGCGATAAATAACCGCATATGTTACGCGGTGATATTTCAAATACGCAACGACAAGTCGTGAATAAAATGGAAAGAAAGAATGAATGTCTAATCGGAAAATATACCCTGTGGGCCATGCCTGGTGGGCACACACACGACGACGGTTGGGCGGGGACACGAACTCGCCGACGAACTGACGGCGTTGACGGATGACGACGGGCTGGACGACGCGTTAGCCGCTGCGCTACGTGGCGATGGTGTGCTTCTTTTCTTGCAAATACAGATGAATATGAGGTGACAGCTCTCTGACGATGTTTCCGCGAGCGCTTCGCAACAGCCGCACAGGCAACGCGCGCGGGCCGCCACACGTGACCCCGCCCCCGGTGACGGCATCGCGGCCAATCAACGCCCTCGACCACGCCCACGACTGCCATCAGCCTTACGGTAGTCGGGAGAGCATTGATTGTGAAGTCGGCAACTTATTCTAAAGGCAAATATCTTTCCACTCATCATGTCGCTGCCACCGTAGACATACACCAATTATGATGGGTAAGGACATAATTCCGATTATAATCAATCAATGCTGAAGTGATGCTGATTAGGGGAATAAGCACGAGAGATATAGTGATACGGCGCGGCCCATCGAACTGGTTTGGGAACGCCGCGCAATAAAATGTGATAGATTAGAGAGTTATCCGGGCGCCCGCTGAAAAATAGCCTTCACTCTGGGGTCCGAGCAGAGTGAAAATTGAACTCGGCCAGCGCTTTTGCAGATTCACCTATTAACCTGTCCACGAATTTACTGAAAACCTTCTTGTAAACAAATAAAAATGATGTGTATCCCACGTATCCTGCTCACCTCGATCGGATCCGCTTTTTCGAGCTTGACGAGACTCGCTGATGAGTCACTGATCGGCAGAGCTGGAGCTGCCACAGGGAAAGCTCCAGAAGGAAGCGGAGCATGAAACTGCCACATATCCATGGCTCCAGGCCACAGTTGAGGCTCAGACATTCTGGAAGAACGAGTGTTAGTGGGATGAAAATGCAAGGAATCTTTCATCTGATGAGACGGATCATTAAGAGACAAGGCTAGGATACCCAATCAAGGCACGTCCTGCCGCTAGGAAAAATTTTTCGGAAAACACGCCCGCTGATTTCTCCTCCTGCTTCGACCCCCCTTCCAACTTTTCCACGCTTCCCACAACTGGTACCGTAATTCCACAGAAATTTTCCAGTTTTCCCCTAAATCAGCAGTCGAGCAGGGGAGGACGTCGCTAACCAACTTCCAACTGAACGTCACTAATAAAGGGTGAAGTGGTTTTTTTTTCTTTCAGACCAAATACAAGCCCGCTCCCTCCAGCGATCCGACCCCCTCATTGCTAGGGATTCTCCAAGGTATGAAACACGTGCCTTGTATCCAAAGCATGAAAACCTGCTCAGGCATGATTAGCAATGAAGAAAACGTCAGCAATTTTTCAACGACTGCCAGATTTGCAGAAATATCAAGCTAGGTTTAAATGTAGGATATTCAACGTGCAGCTGATTATCTCCAAGATAAGCTAGGTACAAGCTGTACAAATTGACGGCAGATGAAATCATGGCATGAGCGAGGCCCTGGGTGGGCAAAGGTCACCCAATGGCAAAGTAGTTGGCTCTAAAATTCAGTAAACAAGTAAACAGGGCGAACATGCCCGCCGTCATCTCATGCATTCATTGCATCAAGTGCCTTCGTGCAGCGTCAATTAATTCCACTTAGATTAATGCTAGCGGACAAGGGGCAGCACTAGACGTTATTGCTCAATGCTGTGCTAATCACTAAATTATAGGGTGTACCCATCTAAGCGATGTTTAGGAACGTATACATTAAAAATGTCCCCCCTTGACAGATACAGTATCTTTACTTGTGTGTTGCTTATAAATGATAAATCTGTATATTCTTTGGGATGTCTCCAACTGGAGGCTCCCTCGATGAGGCGCATTTTACACTCATGCAAGGGGCAATTGTTCCCCACCTATGATGCGGCACCGAGATTGAAACGGGGTCGCATTTGAACCCACAACGAGCGTGATATCTCCCAGTTGGCGCTGTTACCCCATGGAAGCACAGCTGTTACACCCAGTGAGGCAATGGGGGCTGAACCGCTTATGGCAGTACATTCAAGGCACAGTACTGTCACTGAAAGAGCGCTGCTCTTTAGTCTTCTAGATTGTTGCTAGATATCGCAACATTTCTAAATGCCTTGAAAAAGCCTTATCACATTCCAGGACAAGACATATCTTTTGCTTATTTTTGGGAACAGAACGACGGGCTGCGAAAAGGATCGATCGAGGTAAAAAATTTCCGACATCGTACACGACGTCGGCTCGGAACCGATGATTGATGCTAGGTATGAACACGCACAGGTGTGCACTAAGGCTAAGCATGGGTTTAGTTGACCGTCTATGACCTTAAATGGGTCCGTTAGACTTTTTGAGAGGTTTTATCTTGCGAATTCGAGGAGGTTCGTCAATACATCAAGAAGTTGTGTCAAGCAAAAGGTGTGGGAACAATTGATAGTTGACAGCAAGTGCAACTCTCCCAGTGGGTAACTCCATTTCCTATGGCCCAGTGGTTTCTGTAGATTAATATCGAATTAATTCCCCGTCAAGTACTGACAACTTATTGTGCTGGAAAATTAATAGCTGGTAAAAAAAACGAGTCGCAAGGTAAAACTGCAGAGTGAGGGGAGGGAACGGAAGGCACACTGGTAACAGGGGATGTCACTACCGAGAGGTAATGGCAGGATCTTAAAATCGCATTTCGTGGTAAAAATGGTTTTATAAAGAGCACAAAAAGGTATGTTTATCGAGAGAGGGGCCAAGAAGGTTAGAAAACGCAAGCTGCTTGGGGAGGAGGGGCTTCATACGGCTTCTTGTGCAAAACTGGGATGGCCACCATCAACATGAGGTTTTTGGCGAATGCTAGAAGACGCGGAGCTCCGGTGTGCGTGAATCCCTTTTCCGTTCAAGGAAAGGTAGCGCATCAGTACAGTCTCGGTTTGTAGCGGGAACTTTTGAAGGCATCCCTACTCCTTAGCCCCCCCCCTCCTCCATCCTTAGCACTGGAAGTACTGAAGATGTCTTACACCGCTACTCCCTGGCCATCCACCAGCCCCCCCCTCCTCTCTCCCCCACTCAGCAAAGGAAATACTGAAGGTACATAATACAAAACAGTGCCGAATATGCCAAAAAGGCCTGAAAAATTCCAAAAAGCATTCACGAATGTACGACATCGAAAAGAAACCGATATTTCAGACTGAGCAGGACTGTAAGCATGACAATCTAGGAGTTGAAGCCCCCCAACTGCACTATCAATGAGCGAATTTCCAGAGGGAACAGCTCCGTCCTTGACTGGAAATGCCAAAATGTAAAGGCCCGTGTTCTAGGCGGCTTTGCAAGCCATTGAATCCATTAAACACTTAGAGCCGTGCTAATAGCCGATCAGTGGAAAGAACGTCTGGGCAGTACTCTGGCGTGGTGGCTGTGCCAAAGCGTTAATGAATTAATCAAACATATAAATCGCTAGAAACGAGCCGCCGCGTACAAACATTATGATAGGTGAAATTGATACAGGTGGATAAGCCTATTAGTGCAGTTACGAGTGATTGAGGGCGTTTCTTAGCGATTTGATGAGGAGAGGGGGGTGAACGAGCGCTCGCTCGAGCTCGTCTGATCTCACCGACACTCGCTCGGGTCAGCAATTAACCTCTAATTGGTGGGAAGTTCGAGATTTCACTAGTGCGCTGAGCTGGGAACGATAATTGATGCTGCTATCAGCAAGATCAGATGAGATACGTGTTTGGCCCCATGTTCAACCCATAAACAATGACATTCGTTTTCACCCAAGTGTTCATTACCTGGGTAAACCAAGTATGGGCGCATGCTTTCGGAGGCGGTTTGAACAGCCGTAAAAGTAGCATATATGAAAACTGGTAAGTATTATTCCGAGAACAGAAGGCTTGACAAAGCCCTACTTTAGGTAAAAGAGTGGTCATTAGGCACAGTTCGGCGACGGGGGGGCATTTTGCACTCCGAGCCATCTAGAGAGCTCTTTCATGAGCAAGACAAGAGTTGACGGGTTTTACCATGGTGGCTAGACGAGCTTGCTCCAGCTTCACAAGAGTTCACAGGTTCACCAGAGCGGAACTTGTGAACCGGAACTAGTAAAGCAGTGAAGGTACAAAATGCCCCCCCCC
>MU913258.1:0-27370 GCA_036418165.1 Cooperia oncophora | reverse complement strand
AAAGGACTTACGACTGACGATGAATAAACAGACGAAAGTACATTCCCGGACTTTTCTGATTGCAGGAGCACATTTGCTTGCAATTGGGAAGCCCTATCTAGAAGTTACACCTTCCAAACACCTGCGTGAAAGCCCCATGCATGGCGCATTGCAGAGGTGATGCCAATTGGCGCCCAATGGCCTATTACCTGATATGCTTGACGAAAACATGTGTTTCAGAAGCATACCAAAGTCTTCAAGCCAACTGGAGGTTTCATGGCCTCGGAGGGGCTGATTTTTCGTGTCGTGGAGGGCGGTCACAAAATGATCACAACGGGGAATTTTTTCGAATAGCAGGCCTAGGAAGAAAATTAAAGCCTTGCTGGAAAGTAGAAATCTTCAAGCTTCCGGCACAATTCTTTTTTTACGAAAGGCCGTGTATGAAGCTTGCCATGGACGTCCGAATCGTGGCGACTCGCGGTTCCAAAAAAATGGTCCGTCAAGGATCACACACGGGATCACAACGGGGAGAATCTCTAGAATCGGAACGTTTTCAAAATCGCTTAATTCAGGTGACAAGAGCCAACCTCTACTCATTCCTACTTTCCCCTCTCCGATAGCTTCACTTTCAACGAAGTTATGGGTGTTCAAATGAGGGGTACTTTTTTTCGTGTTTGGCTTGAAATTGGCTTGAGGCCGTAAAATAGCGCGCACCAATGAGCTTGTATTATTAGCGTGGGAATTAGCACTACTCGCGTGCGGCGCGTGCGGCTGACCGCGAACAACTGGCATTTAAAGTTAGTGAGTTATTTGTGGTAATACCCGCTGCGGGGGCGGCCTAGCTGCGCGGCAAAGTAAAAAGAATAAAAGACTCACCGGTCCATCGCTAGTCGGCGTCTGCTGCTCCACTCGCTGCTACCAGTAAGTGTGTGAATGTGGATCGAATACACCGTATAGCGAGCAGCTTTATTGACAGCCGACTGAATACTGTGTCCTGGTGGAAGTCCTCCGGTGAGTCGGTCGTGGTACTGTAGCTGCCGCCGGGTGTCCTGCCGTCCGCCAGTCGCTCCTCCAGCCGTTCTGCCCGTCGTCCCTCGGCTCGCCTCGCGCTCGCTGAAACCAAAACATTACTCACGGTCATCGAACGATCAAGTTACAGTATCCCCCTGCTAGCTCAAGTCCCCTGGACTTAAAGTACATATGTGCAGCCGTACCTACCGTAGGCATCTTACTGGCAGTGCTCACAAGAAACTCGTCCGAAATGGCTTTTTGAATCATTAAGAAAGAAGTCTCTTCTTCTTTAATTGAGGAGCAAGGCTGGGAGACCAGTCCGCGCTCATCATATTCTCCTGGTAGTCCCCTGCAAATGCTACCGGCTCCGCCTTCTTAAGGCTTCCTTAGCTAAGAAAACTTTCAGCAACTTCGATGACATCAGTCGAAAGGCCGCTGACTTACTCTACTCGCACCCCCCCCCCCTCAGTTCTGGGAGGAGTCGAATCTTAGCTGTCCATTAGGTGGAGCACCATAGTGGCTAACTATGACGAGTATATTGTTGACTAATTCCCACTGTATGTTGAGTTGGAAAATAAAAAGAAAGAAAATCACAACAGTGACAAGACTTCCCTTTCTACCTATACTAATCCTGTCGGGTAATCGGCTGACGCTGGGGCCTTCATACTGTGGTAGGCTTTTGGACTCTGCTGAAGCAGAATGAGCAGCATGCGTCAGCATCATTCAAGTGGACATCAAAAAAGCAGTGCTCGGAGTTCCGCGCTCCATGAGAGTGGGAGAGGAAATCCGGAGCTGCGCACCCCGTCATTGATTCAAGTTAAGAGACGCACCTTTTTTTGCCAAGTTTTCGAGAAACCAGGGGGCCGTCATACTTTGCGAAGATGACCGCTGGACAAGAGCGATTCTGAAATGGTCCCAAGGAATGCCAAACATACACTTGAACAATCTCCCGCGCTATGCTGAAACTTCTTCGTGGAAGCTGTGAACGGGCGGTATGATGCTCATCATGTCCTTCTAGCCCAGCGATCCGAGGGGACGTTCAGACGCATCCGAAAAACTCTAAGAGTGAGCACAGGTGAGCAGCAGTGTTGAACAGGTAACACCACACATGTGACCGCACCAAAGATCGTTGGTCAACATATCGGTGAGACACAAGCCAGGCCTTGACCAATTATTCCAAATGGAATGCAGTATGCGCGGAGAAACCGCGTCTGTTCGGCAAAGCCACAGAAGGAGGAGTGCCAGCTTCAGACCAGCGATCGGACTCTAATCAGACTGAATATTGCTATTACAATGAATTGGTAATTGGAGATACGGAAGCGAATGGTCGTAGGGGTGAACAAGACCGTGTATCATATCTCTAGTGCTCCGGGGAAGAGATCTGGTTTATTGTTCACCCACCAATCGCGACCGGGCACGCGTGACGCACGGACCATGCGAGGCACTCACGCTTTGCCCATCTGTACAAATGGATGTGTTTCGCACGTTTACCTTCTCCTCTATCAGGCGGGATCGCTTCATTTCAGTGCGCGTCGTTCCGGCTTAAATGTGATGAGAGGGGTGCAGCCTGGCTGCGCCTCCGAGCGACGCACAACTATGATCGCGCGTTGTAGGAGGGGAGGACTACCGAGGCCAGTTTATATATAAATTAAGAGTACTCCCATCCCAATCTACTCGACTGGGGGGTGAGAGGCGCGAGGTGAGTTATGACGGGACAGGAAGACAGATTAACTAGACATCAAAAGTTTAAATGAATCGTTCGCTGGTGTCGTGATCGTGCATCTGACGAGGTGTGGATACAAAAGGAGTGGCTATTAGCACAAGTCAATTTGTTCCCTGCTGACTGAGATCCGGTATCACAATTGATTGTCTGTCGGAAGGGTGGAAGGCCTCCCTGGCGTTTTGGGCGAGGGCCGTGATCGCACGATTTGAGTGCGTAATGATCGGTAACACGGCGAAGTGGTAAGGGCGTGACTGATGTTGCAGCCCGTAAACGAAAGACTTCATTCTCTTCACAAACAAAACACAACTTTAGACATCCTGTTGATGTAAGGGCACCCCATTACAGACCATAACACCACCTCCTTCGAAGTTTCGTCTGGGAAAATGAAGCTTTTCTTTCCTGAGATTGTGCCAGTAAGGTCGGTTTTCGTCGCAGTTCAAGTTTTCTCATCAGAAAACACGACCTGGAGAAAAAAAGACTGAAAAGGCAAGACAGACAAGCAGTAGGGCAGTGGAATTATCCTTACGTGAAACAGTGTACTACTCATATTTATAAGGCCACATGAATCATCAGATAAAACAACTAAAGGTATCACCTAGAATTGAACGGACAATCAAAGAAAGACAGAGAACTCAAAATGACGCAGATCGAGCGTGAAACGTGGCCGTCTTCCCAAGTATCAACGAGACGTTAGAGAAAAGAACCATCTATGTAAGCCCTCAAGTCTGGAGTAAATGCATGCTGAGCTTCAGCTGAGCTAGTTTCTGGGTATGATGTGCTTCCCAGCAAACTTCTAATTTAGAGGAATACGCACGGCAAAGGACGTTGTTCTATTATAACTAGCTCTGCGAAGGAAGTTTTGTGGTTTTAGTCGGACAAAGGGGTGAGAGCCTCTTGAATCACTTACAGGCCTTCCTTTCAGTACCTGTAAGGTTATTGCAACACTTTTTCTTTCTATAAAGGAAGATTCATTTTGGAACACCCAATGTTGCCTCTTCGTTCAGCGCAGCAGACAAATCCCACATCAAAGTAAAAAAATAGCTGGTGAAGCTTTTTTACGCAGCTGGAATATTTATAGCCTTTGATATTTATACACTGCGAAGCATAATCATAGTTCCACCCATGAATCTCACAAAATCCTGCCTTACACGAAGTTTTCCAAAATGCCCCCTACAAAAATGTGGTAACTGCCGATACCAATTCGCATGCCAACAACAACCACTAATTTAAAAAACAATTTTCTGTCAATTTTCTCAAAAATGATCGTTCTGACCACGCAGCAAGAGCATAGTTTCACTGAACAAACAGGGCACATCATTGGTTGGGGAATCCCCAATACGGGGGTCGTATTTGGTCGCCAGGAGGGGGGTCGTATTTGGGCTGAGAAAAATTTATTTTGATAGTTGATTTTTCTCGCTTCATGGACGTTGTAAAGGGAGGGGGGTCGTATTTGATCATTTTTGGGGGGGGGTCGTATTTACTTTGTGGCCTTCTAGGAGTGGTTGGGAGTGGTTGGTTGACTTTTGGTGATTTTCCTGTTTCATGCGTACTATATGCCCCCCCCCCGCTCGACGGCTCGATTCGATGAGGAAGGACAGAGGGCTGGGGGGGTCGTACCAACTCCCAAAAAAAGGGAAAAAAAGGGGGGTCGTATAAAGTCGACTAAAATCCCCAACTAATGCTGTGCCCTGCGAACAAACCGTATATTCCAATAGCAATACAAAGTGTACAATAAAATGAATAAATTTTGATCCAGTAATCTATTGGAACTCTATTTCTCCAATTAAGTTGGAAAATACGGTTGCCCATGTTCGATTAGAGATTTTAATAGGCTTTCGGCCGACTGCCCCAATGATTACTCCCTAAGCTCACGGACATTGTGGAATTGTGCATTACTCTCATGGATCATACGCACCATGAAGCCCCTCACATCCTCGATTGGGTTTTAGTCGGGGCTACTCGCTGGCCAGGGCAAAAGAGCGGTTTGGTGACGACTGAATCACGCTCGAGTGCTTCGACTGTCATGAACTGGTGCATTATCCTGCATGAAAACGGGACTTTCTTGCTGATTTCTACGCCAGAAAGCAAGGAGACGTTGTCGCATGACTTTTAGATGACGGAAGAAATCATTTCTTTTTTCATACGGAGCACAGTTTCAGACGTTCCATTGATGCGATGGCAGCCCAGACCATGAGACCACATCCACTGAAGTTCCGCCCGGAAAAATGAAACTTGTCTTTCCTCAGGTCGTGCCAGCGGAATCGGTTTTCGTCGGAGCCGTCGCAGTTGAATTTTTTCTCATCAGAATTCGACCGCGAGAAAAACTGAAAAAAACAACACAGACTAGCAGTAGGAACCGCAGCCAAAGCTGACCTCACTCCATTGGGTTCGGCAACATCTTCGAGCAAAGCCAATTAGGTTTTCGCGATGGTTTTTCGTTAGAAACAGTACGTAACTCATATTCCCCCTATGGGTGAACTCGGGAGTTTTTCAAGAGACGCCTAACAGTATCCTCCGAGACATTAACCTGCGAAGATGACTTGATTTCCCGACACGACACTGCAGAGTTGGATGCTTTCCTAAGGATACGGCGGTTATTCCGATCGGGCAGCAAAGGAGGATGTCCAGAGCTCTTCTCAGCTCAATATCCTGTAGGTCCCTTGGAAAAAATTGTTGATAGCATGATGAGTGCGGCCCGCATCCCGCGCCATTCGACGATTCACCAGTTTTTGAGTCTTCTTTGCGATAATCTGTCCTTTTTCGAGGTCCATTAATGAAGTTCCACTTGCCATAGCCTAGAAGAGGCAAGAAGTCATAATGATGAGAAGTTTCACCGAACAAAAATGAGATGCAGCCGGAAAATATGCGGTGGAACTATACTTTTGCTGCGTTGTCAGAACGACCATTTTTGAAAAAAATTGACAAAAAATTGTTTTTTCAAGCTAGAGTTTGGTGTTGGCATGCGAATTGGTATTGGTAATTACCACATTTTCTGTATGGGGGCATTTTTGAAAACGTCGTGTAAGACGGGATTTTGTGAGATTCATGGGTGGAACTATGACTATGCTTCGCAGTGTAGCTTGAAAATTTCCAAGATAGCCGAGTGGTTAAGAGTGTAGACTCATAATCTCACTCTGAGCCACGAGTTCGATCCCTGCCGAGGCACAAACCTGCCTTGCAAAAATTGCAAAAATGGGGACGATACCAGCGTCAGGCCCAGGTTGACAGGCCGGCTGATGGAGGAACCCGTCACAACCCTCATAGACAAGTCGCAAACGTACCAGTGTAAAAGCTAGAAAGGCACCCGCAAGTGGTGCGCAGAACGCTCGCCGCGAGGGCTACCGAGGGGTGAACGACCTCAGCCAGAGAAGCTAGTTTGAAATGGGACCTGAACGTGGGGTCGCTTAAAGTCTCGTGAGGTTGCCGACCTCATGAGACGCAGGAATATCCAAGTCCTATGCCTTCAGGAAACGCGATGGAAGGGTGCGAAGGCCCGCGAGATTGGAGAAGGTGTCAAACTCTTCTACAATGGAGCAGACACCAAACGGAATGGCGTGGCCATAGCGGTGGCAGAATCCCTCAAGGACTGCGTCTCCACTGTGAACAGGATCAGTGATCGGATCATGGGAGTGAGAATGGACACGAAGGAGGGGTACTGGACAGTACTGACCGTGTACGCACCACAATCCGGTTGCTCCGAGGCGGAAAAGGATGAGTTCTACCTGACCCTGGACGAGGCCATAAGATCGGTTCCGGAAGAGGACTACCTCACCATAGCTGGAGATCTGAATGGCCATGTGGGAAGGACAGAAGGGGTCTAGAAAGGGTGCACGGAGGTCAAGGAATAGGGACAAAGAACGCTGAGGGAGAACGGATCCTTGACCTAGCCACAGCCCACGACTTAGCAATCTGCAGCACCTTCTTCGCGAAAAGGAGGACTCAAAAGATAACCTACAGCAGTGGAGGGAGACAAACGGAAATAGACCATGTCCTGGTCAGAAGATCGTCTCTCAAAACCGTCAAGGATATCAAGGTACTGCCTGGGGAAGAGCTGGGCCCTCAGCAGGCCTCTCCTGGCAGACATCGCCATAGACCTCCCCAAGAAGACGAGGGTGAGAGCAGAGCGGAGAATTCGGTGGAAATGCGCAAGGTAGAAAAGGATAGCCTCGGCCGAAGAATACTGGAGGCTGGGCTCCCAGACCCACATGGGCCAGTCCAGGACACCTGGACCTACGCAGCAGAGGTCATCCTACAGTGTGCAAGGGAGGTCCTGGGAGAGACGCGAGGTGGTATCAGAGGAGACAAGGCAGCCTGGTTCTGGAACGAGGAAGTCCAGAGGATCGTCAAGCAGAAGAAGGAAGCATACAAACGCTGGCAAAAGACACGGAGCCCAGAAGACTACGCTGCCTACAAGAGCTGCAAGCGACTCGCTAAGGCAGCCGTTGCTAAGGCCAAGAATACGGAAATGGACGCCCTGTACGACAAGCTGGAAGGGCCGAGAAGGGGACAAGTTCGTCTTCCGCCTGGCTAAAGCTCGGCATCGCACTGCTCAGGACATCAGGGTCGCCATTGACAGGATAAGGATGACAGCAACGGAGCCATTCTCAGGAGACCAGCTGAAGTTAGAAAGAGGTGGGAAGAGTACTGAACGAGAAATTCCACTCGCAAGGACAGCCCACAGATAGAGGCGACGGCAGGTCCCATCGCCCTGGACGAAGGATGAAGTCCGCCGGGAGCTAGGGAGAATGAAAGTTGGGAAAGCAGTGGGTCCAGACGGGGTACCGATAGAGGCATGGAAGGCCCTTGGAGAGCATGGGGTGAGTTGGCTCACAGACTTCCTAAACAACGTAACGGCTGAAGGAAGGATGCCAGATGCGTGGAGGAGCAGCACAATCGTCCCCATCTTCAAACAGAAAGGGGACGCGACGGAGTGCTCCAACTACCGGCATCAAGTTGACTCCCCATACCATGAAGCTGTACGAGCGCCTGGTCAACACTAGGCTGAGGGAGCTTGTCCCTATCTCGCAGGAACAGTTCGGCTTCATGCCCGAGAGGTCCACCACCGATGCCATCTTCATCGCCAGACAGCTGATGGAGAAGTACCGAGAGAAGCGGCGACCCTGCTACCTAGCCTTCCTGGACCTTGAGAAGGCATTCGACCGCCTGCCTCGGCCTGTACTCTGGAGAGCGCTTAGAGAACGTAACGTTCCGGAAGCACCTCATCTCCATAGTGAAGGACATGTACGATGGGGCTAAAGCAGCTGTACGCACCCCTCACGGCTTGACAAAGAGGTAAACATTACGGTTGGGGTACACCAAGGATCAGCCCTCAGCCGTTCCTATTCCTCCTGACTCTGGATATGAGAACTCATGGAGGGGCCACTGAAAACCATCCTCTACGCTGACGACATCGCCCTGATAGCGGACAGCAGGGAAGAACTCCAGGACAAGGTGCAGCGGTGGCAGGATGTGCTCGAGAATGGACTCCGGCTGAACGTAAAGAAGACCAAGTTCCTGAGCTCTGAAGAGTGTACGAACCCATCGTAGACTGCCATGGCGAGAGCATCGAAAGGGTCGAGGACTTCCAGTACCTGGGGAGCGACCTAGCAGCTGATGGCATGGACCAGGCGGTGAAGGCCCGAATCAACGCAGCCTGGATGAAATGGAGGGAGTCCACTGGCATCCTGTGCGACCGGCGGTGCTCGAGAACGCTCAAGGGCAAGGTGTACCGGGCGGTGGTAAGGCCTACAATGCTCTACGGCAGTGAATGCTGGCCCATCTGCAAGAACCATGAAAGGCAGCTCCACTCAGCTGAAATGAGGATGCTGAGATGGGCCTGCGGCTGGACACGACTCGACAGAGTCAGAAACGAGGGTCAGGGCGGTCACACAGACGGCTCCGATCCAGCTGAAGGCACGAGAGCAGCGACTGCGATGGTATGGGCACGTACTGAGAAGGCCTGAAGACCACCCAATAAGGAAGGCATTGGAATACGAGATAGAGGGCAAACGACCACGAGGGGCCCGCGGAGGGACACCATCAAAAGGGGCCTCACTGAAGTGAAAGCCACGCAGAAGATGCAGTGGATCGGAACAAGTGGCGACGTCTAATAAGAACAGCGGACCTGCGACGGCGCGGGACTAACGCTAGGGAGAAGAAGTTTGAGAATTTCCCAGATGGAGAATTTAAGTTGTTTCATAAGTAAAGGCACCTCCCAGAATCAGAATATTCAGCAACAATTTCAGTTGCGTCTCGCATTATTCGCTCGTCATCTTCCACCGCTAGAGATTTGCAGATTCTAGAAAGCATTTGCGGATTCTAGAAAGCAACTCTCCGCGATGGGATCATTCTAGTTTGACAGGCTGGTTGCTTAGGGTCGGTCATCACGAGCTTATGTTCTTCAAAACCACACTGGGGAAGCATCTCGTTGCAGCAGGTTGGCTGCCGC
Organism: Cooperia oncophora; assembly: GCA_036418165.1. Taxonomy (NCBI): domain Eukaryota; kingdom Metazoa; phylum Nematoda; class Chromadorea; order Rhabditida; family Trichostrongylidae; genus Cooperia; species Cooperia oncophora. The sequence continues at coordinate 18,209 of MU913258.1, read as the reverse complement.
GCACCACCGCATCTTATTTTTAACGTTTGCAAGTGATAACCGGCGGCACTACACCACCCTCTGACTGTTGGCTAAACTTTTGTTTCCGAGATACTGCCAACTTGTTCAATTTCACCTTAAATGATTGATTGCCGACGTCTGCTGCTTATCACACTTCTGAAAACGTTCACCATTTCATGGAGATACAGGCAATACGGGCAGCTCAGGATCAGAAGCGCGAGGTAACAGTAATGAAATGAAGATCAAACGTCTCCGTACCAGTGGTAGAGCAGTACTCACACTCGTATCTCATTATTTTCTATCCCGTGAATTATCGTTCCCCTCCCCCGCCCTCACCCGCCCTTACAAAAATTCTGATTAGTTGTTTAACTATTGCAAATATTTGTTGTGTGGCAGTTCTATGACGTCCTCAGAGAAGGGAGGGGTGAGGGGTGGGGGGGGGGGGTAACGTGCGTGAAACAGCAAAAATCAACTATCAGAAAAGATTAATGAAGCTAAATACGACCCCTCGCTCCCGCGATCAGATACGACCCAGACTCTGCAGAGTATGACGTGATCTATATATAGGAAGGTACTTTACTCATTATGTTACCTATCTCCTTCCAATGCTACACTTCCTATGGTTGTTGTTCTATCACGTGTATTGATCGCAGAATTGTTGCTCTTGTTGTTTTTTGTTGTTTATAGATCTGCACTTCCACCTGGGTACATCATTAGTTGGGGATTTCGGTCGAGTCCGCACTATACCCCATTTGTTTCAGAGGGTTGGTACGCCCCCCCCCTTCTCGCTCTACCTGCTCTTTCTTACATTTCCCCATATATCCTACCACTTTTCCAAGGATTTTCCTGTTTTGATCCAAAAATTTTGCTGTCTAGAGTAGAGCGGAGGAGAGGTGCGGGGAAGGAATATTACACGTGAAACATGAAAACCACGAAGTCAGCAACCTCTCACAGAAGCTCAGAAAGGAAATACGACACCCCCCCCCCACCAAGCAAATACGAATCCTGCCCCCTCTCCCCCTGGTTAGCGTGTCCCTGAAATGAGAAAAACCAACTATCGAAGAAGTTTTTCAGAAAAAAGAGATCCCCCTTGCCCAGCGACCAAATACGTCCCCCTCCTGCTGGGGAATCCCCAACAAGGTGTTCCCTAACTGTCACATGATTGTCGTTTACATCCGCACACTGCCCTATTGACCACATGTGGAATGTAGAATTACAGCATGAACCTCCACAGGAGTAGTGGGATAGGTCATAGTGATTGCGCATTGATAAGGATACGCGGTACTACTTGAGGATGATGGTTTCCGATATTTCAATTCATCCTCCCGGTTGGTGAGATGGTCAATAAAGTTTCGGTTGGGATCATTTTGTTGGCAGTCTTCCACCTCTGCCATTCTCTTTCCCGAGAAAAATGCGAATTCATTCATTTCGGCATTACACCATATTGGCATGGAGTGGGTTTTTTCCGATTGGCGATTGCAGTTTTTTGTTTAGAATGTGACAGCTTTTCAGTCCGTATACGCTATTTGCATGTACGCACGTCTTGAAGTACCTCAAAGGGGACGATGCACTTTCAAACACGAATTCTTGAGCGGTGTTATGATAAAACTTCACGAGGTACGCACGCATTCGTCTTCCAGTATGGATTCCAGTGCAAAGTCAATGTTTGTGCGCAGTGGCCTAAACCTGATGAGAAAACGAGTCACGAGTCGAACACGCACATTTGGAGTTGGAAGGGCACTGGACAAGACGGTTTTTGAGTGACCATCAACATCGCATAACCAGCAGAAATGCACTCCTAGTAATACCTAACCTCAATTTCCTTGCCCCATCAAAGTGTAAGGCACGATAATTTGGTATTTGGTCTAAAATGGGAGCAGTGGTGCTGTATGGCGGCAAAATATCGATGCAGAACGATCAGAAACCTTCAAAAAACGCCTTTGCCCCACACGACTTTGAGAGCAATTTCGAACCAGTTCCCCGCTGGCATCGTGCCAATAACAGCTACGGTAGACACGGCTGCATGTATGTACTCATATATCCATGCAGCACCGCAGCCACTTCATACTAGTTCCTTCTCTTCATATTGTACTTTGCAAATGAAGCTACTCATACTGTACTTTGCAAATGAAGCTATACGGGCATCGGTCGGAAATTTGTAGTCGGGCAGGTGCGATGTGCGCCCGGGTCGGTGTGCTGCAGCTTGATAGGACCCTTTGAAGGTGCCATCCTTAGCGAAAGCGCCACACAGTGCCTGCTCAGCGGCCCGCAATTCTGTCGTGCTCGGCGCATCAATCCCACCCTTCTCGGAAATGACGTCATTCAGAAATAGAACTGGGATGGGAATCAGTAACCAGAAGGTGTTCTCTTGATGAGCATTACAGTACATTACATTGCTGTAGCTCCATTATAGCGAAAGTTCGCCTGTCGCGGAGAAATCACAAAAATAATGCGGACAATTTTCTCCGAACGCGTGTTTTCAACATTCCAAAGGCCATAACTTCGTTCATACATAATACAACACCTTCATGAGATTCGCCATGTACTCGACTACCTTTCCGAACCATCACTCATATAAAAGCTACGTCCGTGCTTTATTTAGATTTGGTCACTGCAAATATGAGCCCCCATCCCAACGGAGCCGAATGCAACTCCCCTGTCGCGGAGTGCGACCCTGAATTGCTCGTTTGCATGCTCTGTCGCGTTTTCTTTGGCCTCTCCGGTATCCACATCACTCCTCTGTCCCACTCTCGGCACAACTAGGGCCTCATCTGACCAGGAAAGGTCATCAGGTCAGCCCGGCCATTTCCAATGAGCTGCACACCGTTGTACGCGTCTTGGGACGGTGAACTCAGAACTGTCTTCAAAATTTGCAGAACGATTCTCTGAACGGAGTTATGGAGGGTTTTATCCCCGCATGGTCGTTTCACATGCTATCGCGAGGAAACGTGGAAGCGTCTTTACATTTATGTATGGAGTCTTCTGAAACGTGGTAGCAGAGCGCAACGGATAGCGAGCGGGTTTCTTAGGCGAGACGTCGTAGGGTCGGTTCCCGGGGCAGGCGGGACTGCGTAGGAGTCGCGTTCCGCGAGTGCCTTTTTTGCTTTTGTCAAAGAATGGACGACAAAAGATTCTAACATCTCTGCTCAGCCTGCACTATCGTAAGGGAATCTGCCACCCCGCGCACTTTGTTTTGAAGAGTGTTGACCCTTATGGCTTGAAAGGTGCGCGTGCTTGCCCCGTAGCAGCATGTCATAAGGATTGTGCATGAAAAGCTACATCATAATTATGCTCACCGGGTTAAATTACCCCTGGAGACAACTTTCTAGCCGAATCTGATATTTCGACCTCACTTGGAAAATGTGGGCTATTCCATGGGTAAGAGCAGCAGATTTTGGAGATTATACCTCGATGGCTGAGCTCGGGATGGCGATTTTCTCCCGCCGAGTACAACAAAATGAATGCAGACGCCACAATAAGTAAGCCAAAGTACTGTTTCTTCGCGAAAAGAATGTTGGAGAGTTATTCAGCTCGAAGACCAGTCGTCATGTAGGCTAGCCGTAGTATCGCTGTCGGCTAACTATCAGTCATCCATGACCTCCATACCACATTTTTTCGAAGTTGAGTCAGAAGCTCGGATTTTGCTAAGGTGACGTCTCTAGGGGTTATTTGACCCCCTTAACAACCGGAAAATTAACGATATCTGTTTTGCGGCAAAGGACCGCGCTGAGTCGGCGGCTACATGTGCCCGGAGTCGGCGGCCAAGACGGCCAGTAAGAAGTAAAACAAGTAAGAAAACCTCTTAATCTGCCTCAGAGATCGTTCTGCAAATTTTGAAAGACAATTCTGAGTTAACCGTGTCAATGCATGCAGTAAGCAGTAATGCGTGCATCCCATTGCAAATGGCCAGGCTGACCTGTTGACCTTTCCTGGTGAGCTGTTTTCGACAGTTCCCTCTCCATTCTCTATCGCGAGAAAGTCAGTTAGCATATATACTCCTGTTCAGAGCCCGTTGTTTACGAACTGTTCGCAAGGTCTGCCTTTTCACCCGTTTAAGGGGGTGAAACTACTCCGCTGCTCCCACATAGACTTTCACAGACTTCGCTGATGTACCAGATATCAAAGTGAAAACAAGTAATCGGAGAAGCAAGTTTCCCAATCTGGTAGTCGTGGCTCATACCGCGCGGTATATCTCACCGACTGTTGCCGGACATGTCTTAGCAAGTTACCTCTATATATTTACTTGTATCTTGGTTCAGTTGATTTTTAATCAACGGCATTCACTTCCCTGAATGGAAAACAAACTTGTGGATATCATGTCAGAAATTTAAAGTTATGAGATAGAAACAGGACATCTTGGAAGCATCTGGCAGCACGTCCACGATTGGTATAGTTAGATAAGAATATGAATCTATATTTATTCTTCGTTCATATTGAAAAAAGGCACTTTATGGATTGCACTCCACTTATTCGTCGAGTGAATGCGCGAAAAATCGTCGTGCAATTGGAAGATAGCTGAATGACCTGCACTGGAAGTATCTGTACTTCCGACGTATCAGCTGGTGACGTGAAACAGGAGTTTTCAAAGAAATTGAAAGATTATAGGCTGTTTGTACCCTATGAGTACACTCTAGTTCGATGCGGAACGCGCGTTGGAGGTTAGTCAGACAGTATTAAGGTTGTCCGGGGAAGTTCTTAGGTTTTGGGGGTTGTTTACTTTAGCGATTAGTAACTTTCTTATATCTCGATTTATCGAAATAGGCCCGATTCGATCATTCACACTTTGACAATGTGACAGCATTGGAGAAATCCTAAAGGAAAAACTGAGGTGAGATGTAGAGATCGACGAAATTACGAAGTCTTTTTTTGCTGGTATTATTAGATGAAGTATTTCGTACAGCAAGGAAGTTTGAAATGTCTGAAAAGGTGACAGTGTCGGTTTGGTGAAATAGGTCTGGGAGAATCATATGGTGGATGATGGTAGAACTTCAACTCCCAATTCGTTCAATTTATGGATAGTGATTTGTGAAACGTGTGGGCGGGCGTTGTCATGCAAAAGAATCGGACCCTTTCTTTTGATAAGTGTGCAATGGCGGGGGCAGCTGACATAATTTCGGTACTGCTTTGAGTCAGTTTGGTGCACAGTTAGGGGTTCTGCTGTGATGGTTTGGCCTGGTGATTAAAAGTTATAGTGGATTACAACAGCCGATGACCACCAAACCTGACCAGAATTTTTTTTCGTGAGGGTTTCGGCACTGTTGAAAATTATAACTCTCGGTGGTTCCTCCAAATCCAACCACTGTCCGGAACGTCTCCTGTTATCATACGATCCATTTTTCATCACAGGTGACAATTCGGTTCAAAAAAAACGGGTCTATTCTGGCTGCGCAAGCAGTTGAAGAAGGAACTTCGAGACTGCCGATACTGCCGGTCAATCGATGTTGGGAGCACCGTGATTGTCGAGTTTTTTCACTTTATCAATGCGCTTTCAACAATCTACAACATGGATTTTGCCAACGCTGAGCTTTTACTTGCAATCTCTTCGAACTGTATTGGATGGATGTCAGCCTTCAGTAATCATCCTCAATAATCCTCGTGCAGATATTAGGCTTTAGGTCGACCGCCATTGAGGTTCAATTATATCCAATGCTGAAATCTCCGAACGAAATTTCGTTGAGCATTAGCCAGCACAATGCTATTCAAGCCTATTGGGCCACACCCGGTTAATATGACTGAGTGGTTCGGTTGTGGATTGCCCAATATTAGCGGAAGAAAAAAATTCGCCCGGCACAAACTGTGTCTTTTCAATGTTTGAAAATCTTGAAAAAAGAGAGTTCAATAAGCAATGGTGAAACGGCAATTATACCATCAGATAGCGCAAGAAATTCTCTACAGGATTGGCTACTGAAAAGCAAGGCCAGAAAGTAGTTTTTAACACTAGCAGTGCGATGTAAAAAAAATAGAGTGACAAACGCTGGAGAACTTTCCGGAAACTAAATATTAGGTGTGTCATGCCGTCAGGCCATTTTAGAGCATGCAAGGAAGATCGGTAAAAAACGAGTAATGCGAACGACATGGTTGATATGATATACAATCGTATCATTTGCTCGCTTTAACAAGTGTTAGAGAACGGGTTCGGTACCACGTCAAAGCCCATCCACACTGACACGCCCAACTGGATCCACAGCAAACAATTTACACTCATGTTGTATTATTATGCAAGCCGGTAGAGGCGGCATATACACTACTATTTCTAATATTTCAGGACCAGTTCAAACGCAAACAACTGAGCAACATTCGTGGGGTGAATCTTTTCGGAGGCCTGACGTTTTGTCGATTGCTGAGGACGAGTTCCTTGTAATGAGGACGTCGATTCTACGCGGGAACGCTAGTGAGCTAATGCTTCCGTGTTTCATTATCAGAAGATCCCTTCGAAATTTTCCTATAGCTATCGGCTAACAGCCTAGCAGTTGCATAGCTTTACTAAATAATGATCTTCACAATAACAATGAGGGCAAGCTGATTGCAATGAAATTCATTGAAGCTCTAAGAGTCTGTGATTCTTAGGCAGCGTTCATACTTCGCGACAGCAGCGGCGATCGCGTCGTCGGTACATGGCAGAGCGCGCCCCAACGCTATTACTTGCGCTCCGAAGGCTTTTGGGAAGAAGCGACTCAATTTCATGCTTTTTTTCCTTTAACTGCAATTTTCTTAGTACTGAAGCTTGGTTTGACACAAAGAAAGGTGAACCCAACTTAATGGCTTTTGTTTTCTATTTTCTTTCTTGATTCAGGATAGAAATGAGCAAAAAGCGTGAGAGCTTCATTTAGGGTAGGTTTTTATTGTTTTTTTTTTCATTCGTTGAGCTTATTGTACACCAGTTTGGCTGACGCGCACTACTGCGCGAATGGTTCAGTCTGTGGTACTGATCTATGAAAGGATTTCTGTGTTGACCCCTAACACTTGGCCTAATTCCTATGTTTCACAATTCGGCCCATTTCATGATATTTCCATATTTCTCCTCTTTAATGAGCGATTGCCAATGTGTTTATCAGATTTCTATAAACACTCATCATTCGTTGGCGATAGAACGGCTTAGCGGTTGAAAGGTAACAATATCGAAATCATAGTGAAATGTGCTTACATCATAACACTTCCGTTGAGCAGTTTTCACATATCCGCCTGTTGGTGGCCCTTATCATTCCCCACTGGCGAACAACTTTGAGCTTTTACTTTTTGTCGAAACTCGGAAGTTTAGCGGTCTACTATAACGCTAAAGGATAGAAACACTGAGCTTTTGCCCATTGATTCCAAGGGCCACGGTGATCAACATCAGTCGCAAGCGGAGTAAAGGTGGAACGGATACTGACCCTTGCCGTACACTATATCACAACTTATATCCCACCACCAATGTACCCTAACCACCTCTGAATTGCTTACTGGAAGAAGTTCCCCAGTGTGCTACAACTCGTGCATTGAATTTTGTGGCTTCCTAATGTTCCCATCCTGCCCTCCCCCGTCGTACTTCTTGGAACCGACGTCCCGTTGTTGCTGGGGCTGACGTTGTTATTAAGGTCACCCTCCCCTTCTGAAGCTCCTCAAGGTATCTTATCAGCTGTTATCACTGCCTGCCACCCACCAATGATGTCCCATCCTGCCCCCTATCTTACTCCTTGGAACCAACGTCTCGTCGTTGCTGCGGCCCGCGCCATGAATTAGGTAACCCACTCCTTCTAAGGCTCCTTATGGTATCTTGCTGCTATCCCTTACCTCTTCATGGTATCTTATCAGCTGTTATCAACTTCCTGCCCTCTACCAATAATGTTCCCATCCTGCCCCCTATCTTACTACTTGTATCCAACGTCCGGTCATTGCTCTGGCAGGTGTTATGAATTAGGCAACCCACTCCTTCTAAGGCTCCTTATGGTATCTTATCAACTGTTATCACTTCCTGCCACCCACCAACAATGTTCCTGCCCGGCCCCCTACATCACTTATCAATTTGAGCGCACTATCGCTGTTTGAAGGAAGTTATGAATTTCACACATACAGACACACACACACACACACACACACACACACACACACACACACACACACACACACACACACACACCAACAGACAAACTTAGCGGATTATATATAGTAGGATAAGGTTATAAAGTTTTCACCTTGTTGATGTTGCGTAAAATGATTAGTGTTTTGGTTCCTAGGTGAGTTTCTTTTTTTTTTTTTTCTTCGTTGTTTGAACTCGACTTGTAAACTGAATGTTTTGGAAGTTGGAACAGTTCAGACGATAGGAATTTTTAAGGCGCTTGCATAAATTGAAACAATAAAAACAAAAAAGAACACCCAGGAAAATGGAGTTGGCCTAAAAAGAAGTGAAACCTCCTTACCCCATATTCCAGATCCGCTTATGTATAGAAAGTAAGTTATCAGTTAGTAGCCATTATTAAGAGAAAAGAAGGTCTCACAAGTTGGATTTCCTTATTTATCAAGCGAGCAGTCCATAATAGCGTTGGGGCGCGCTCTGCCACGTACCGACGATCGCGGCGATCGCCTACTGTCGCGAAGTATGAATGCTGCCTTATGTTCCGGACGACGATAGACGTGTAGAAGCCTTTCGATGCCTGGCAACTGCGTTTTGCCTCACTGGTGATTTGCTAAGCATTTCGGAAAATTGAACCCACTACCCATGAATGACAATGGCGGGCTCCGCCTTAATGTGAACTCTATTTCTCACGCATGTGGCTTACTCCAAGGCATCTCATTTCAGCGGGATAGCCGCTGAAATGAGGGTTGTTCGTAATTACAGGAATAGCCATACCGAACAGCGCAACGGTGTCAGTGGACTGATTTCTATACAGCAAAAGTTGCTTTGTAGAGTACCCTGATATGTGAAAAAACAGTTCAAAAATTTAGCTTATCAAAATAACCTTAAATTCACTAGATAAGTTTACACAATTTTGCAAGTACGTAGATGACTAAACGGTACAACTTATAATGTGGCTCGTTGCGGATGATAAGGCGTGTCCGCGCGACTGCGTTTGGCGCGGCAACCTGATTTCTTCTTTCGGTAACGACAAGACTATCACATCTTTCGTATTATTCGTTCTCCAGCAGTTTATGCCCCTTATTCACGCAGCGGTTCTCCACCAAGTTGCCCAAACGCGGATGAGGGGGCGGACACACCCCATCATCCTATTAATATAATCGCCTATGTCTGTGTGTGTTGTGTGTGTGTGTGTGTGTGTCTGTCTGTGTGTGTCTGTCTGTCTGTTTGTCACGAAATTCATAGCACCTGAAGAAGAGCTTGGCGGGGTCGGGTCAGGGTGGGGATGGATAGAGCATGGGACAAAACCTAAGTAGCACCTATGACCCATGGTAAGCCCCGCCCACCCGTGATGAGGAAACAGTGCAGTAAAGTTAACAAAGGCCTGACCGATCAAACGTAGGAGACACACCCGAAATGGGCGGGGCGTTCTTGAGATGGGCGGTGCTTCCCGTGTCACTGAAAAAAGCTATAACTCGGCTAAAAGGCAACCCGGAGATGGGAAAAAGTAGAATAAGGCTAGCATTGGGTTGGCGGAGCAAATGGAGGAAACACACCCGAAATGGGCGGGGCGTGCTTGAGATGGGCGGCGCTTTCCATAAAGGTAGGTAACTCGGTTCCCGAAAATGTTTAGAGGTCGCAGAAAACTTCATGACGAAGATGCCACCATGTTTGCGGAGTGCTAAGGCCCGCCCACAGTGGGCGGGGCGTGCATTTGAACACGAGGTACCATTGTAAAAAAACCGTAATTTGGTGCTAAAGCACTACAGAAAAAGTGGATTATGGCCCCCAAGTGATCACATGCAGGAATGTGCGAGGCACTCCCGCTGTGGGCGGAGCGTGCCCCAAGGTGGGTGGAGCCAAATTTAAAAAATTCGCAAAAGGTTCCAGAGCACTCCAGACACCGGGAAAAAGTAGTTTAAGGTCATCGAGGGGTCATAAGTTGAGAAGCGCGAGGCATACGTTGTGGGCGGGGCGTGCCCCGAGGTGGGTGGAGCCAAATTTAAAAATTCGCAAAACGGTTCCAGAGCACTCCAGACACCGGGAAAAAGTAGTTTAGATCAGCGAGGGGTTATTAGTCGAGAAGCGCGAGGCATACGTTGTGGGCGGGAGCGTGCCCGAGGTGGGTGGAGCCAAATTTAAAAAATTCGCAAAACGTTCCAGAGCACTCCAGACACCGGGAAAAAGTAGTTTAAGGTCATCGAGGGGTCATAAGTTGAGAAGCGCGAGGCATACGTTGTGGGCGGGGCGTGCCCAGAGGTGGGTGGAGCCAAATTTAAAAATTCGCAAAACGGTTCCAGAGCACTCCAGACACCGGGAAAAGTAGTTTAAAGACAGCGCCCGCGTTCATTTGTTGTTCTCACGCCCTCTCTGGATCTAGTAGCTCCCCTATGAGGATGGTGGACGTGCATGTTCCGCAACCCAAAAATGCGACGGAACAGCGGCGTCCACCCGCCCAAAGAGCCATACCGCTCCGCCCACCTGCCGACCACGCCACCCAACTTCATTTCTAATGGTTGCCTGATGGTGCGGTTGTTCCATTGCTGCTTCTCTCCACGTGGAGTGGTGAGAGTGAGGTGATAAGGGAAAACAGCTGATATGAACAAGTGGAAACTCGTGCAATCACTCCTTCTCTTCGCCTTAAGCACGTACAACCGTTGTTCGGTATGAAACTCCTTCTAGGGCATTTTGCGTGTTTTCTGTTCGATTTTTCTTCACTAATAGGCTTCTTGCTACCTCGCTGTTACTACCTGAGCCGCATACTCATTAAATTTGAACGCGGGCGCTGCCTTTAAGATCAGCGAGGGGTTATTAGTTGAGAAGCGCGAGGCATACGTTGTGGGCGGGGCGTGCCCCGAGGTGGGTGGAGCCAAATTTAAAAAATTCGCAAAACGGTTCCAGAGCACCTCGGACACCGGAAAACAGTAGTCTGAGATTAGAGAGGGGTCATCGATTCACAAATGTGAGGCACAGCTGCTGGGGGCGGAGCTGCGGCAAGGTGGGTGGAGTTATATTGAAAAATTCCTAAAATGCTCTCAGAACTCTCCGAACGCCGAGAAAAAGTAGCCCACCAGAAGGAAAACGGAGGTAAAATAGAAGAAGCTAAGGGAAGGAGAGGGGCACGCTTCATTTTCAATCCGATATCATTTGCATTCGATCACTCGCCAGTCTGAGTCGACCGGTAGAACATCCAGATTTCTAGGCGGGCATTGAAATGTGTGGAAGAAGGTAAGGCATTGTTCACAGTCTGAGACCCTGGCGAAACGGCGGTTCGGCGAAAAACAAAAAATACTCATTGATCGGAGAAGCGCCAACCGCCCCGTTCGACGAACCGCCACGGTTCTGTGGTTGGGCGAAAAGCAATAGACCGCAGGCGCAGGCCCCGCCCTAGAGAAAAACGCCAGGGTGGTCGGGATAGCGTTTTTCGCCCAACCGCTTCGCCGAGCCGCCCGTCGATACGTATCAAAACCGTTTCGCGCAACCGCCAGCCTCTTCGCCCAACCGCCAGTCGATACGTATCGAAATCTTTCCGAGCGTTTCTTTCTAGAGAAACGCTGGGCCGCAGGCCGTGAACAATGCCTAAGCGCGGTGGATCCGCCGCCCGCCCGGCGAAGTATCTCAAAAGGAGGCGCGCCGGCATCAGCCGGCGAAGCCGGCTGGTCCTACTATACAGGGGGGGGGGCAAAAAAAAGTCACTTTGCCTCATTGACTTTCGAGGCGCTATAAGTTACACTTTATCAAATTCTGATCGGACATTTTACTACCATATTGAAGAGCATATTAAGTACTATCACGACACTCCGCCACAGCCTTCTGGACGAGCGCCATCGAGAGATTCTGGCACGCGACCGCGATGTGGTACCTGAGATCAGCGGGGTAGTCGATTTCTCCGCCACCGTAGACCACCCTCTTGAAGTCCGCCCGAACTAGGTAATTGAGTGGGTTCAGGTCAGGGGACATACTTCAATATTACATCTTCTTCAGGTACGAAACGCCCTTCCATTCGAAGTAGGCGGGAGTTTTTCCAAAACCCTTTGATTCCATGTGGTGGCACCCAAACCTGTAGCAGCACAAGGTCTCCAAGGAACACATGTAGGGAGGAGATATTCCTCTCGAGTTACTTGGGATGAATCCAGGCAGAGGCTCACTCTGAGCTCGGGTCTACAAAAGAAAATATCGGTCTTGCCCTTCCAGGTACGGTCGACGGGGGTCCATACCATTCAACGTCGCGAAATGACGGCAATCGGTGAAGATGTATTTCTAGGACCCAGAGCGGGACGTTGCTGTAGCTGCTCGGGCTCGCTGGTGCTGGAGGTCTTGCAGGGTCAAGGCTGAGTAAACTGGACCTCATCAGGTAGCTATCTGTGGATGACTTCATTCAAGAAGTTTCGCAGCTGTTTGGAGGCGACGTGAATTCCAAAGGTGTTCTCCAGTCAGGCCGCGACTGGAGATGACTTCATATTTTATTTGGCCTGAACAATGAAGTGCGAAATTGGCGCGCGCCTGCTGCCAGCTTATAGAGGAAGATCTTGGGTATCCTCCACTCTGTTACTCATATCCACTTCCCCCTGTCTGGGCTGCGAAAACTTCGTTGATATGTGGCTCGGCCGAAATGACTTTTTTTTGGCCCCCCCCTGTATATAATCAGCTAAGTGTGTGTGTGTGTGTGTGTGTGTGTGTGTGTGTGTGTGTGTGTGTGTGTGTGTGTGTGTGTGTGTGTGTGTGTGTGTGTGTTGTGTGTGTCAATGTTGGTGTGTGTATAGTATGCTTTGTGTGGTTGCGCCCACTCTGTTGTGTGTGCAAGAACATTCATGCGGCCGTTCCCAGTAACGATGAGTATCATTGATTCAAGAAGTAATGCCGCCTACGCGCGCAGTGTGACGGGAGCACAATTGGTCGGGTGAACAGGAAAGGGATCATCAGCTTGATAAATACGATAACGATGCGTTAGAATGTGGGGGGGAGGTCACCATCATTATTTGATTAACGCGGGGAGCAGCCAGCAGTGGGACGCTTGGTGGTTCTCCGAGGCAGTGTAAATAGGGACTAACTGCGCTGAGCGAAAACATCATTGGTAGTGTGAAGGATGTGATATCAGACTGATGAAGATTCTGATTAATGGCATTTAGATAGGGGAAGGACCGACTCAAATTCACAGGCGGCGCTCAGCAGAAGCGAGTGGGTCACTTCAGACAGTGGCGAGGTGAATATAGGGTGTCGGGGACCGGTGAACATTATTGGCGGGTGACAGAGAGTGATGACAGTTGATAAGATCCGATAATGGGCCTCGGAAGGGGAGGGTCATCAAACTCGTAACGCAGGTTACAGCAACAGCGGGACCTTGGATCCGAGAGGCGGTATAAGGTGATAGTGATACGGGACGGGAATATTATTGACGGGTACGGAAGTGATAGGAACTAAAAGCGACAAGATAAAATAAATACGTTCATCGCTCAGAACAACATGCGGAATCTGAAATGCTCAAGTAGTACACGAGTCTCAATGATTTCCAAACAGCAACTCCATCCCTTCTGTGGCCAATAGTACTGACCATCATTACGACCCGAGCTTAGCTAGCTCTATTCCAAATGCATGGGGTGCGAGGTTGTTTACAGAGATGTTATAACACAGGCAATTGACGTAATCACTCTTACCACAATTATCTTCCATCAACAACCTTAGTGAGGGCCATTTCAAGGGTTTACTGCTGAATGTGGGGGTGCGTTCCAAAGCAAGACGCTTTAGGAGGACATAATGCATCCTACTATATATAATCCGCTAAGTATGTCTGTAAGTGTGTGTGTCTGTTTGTGTGTGCGTCTGTCTGTGTGTCACGAAATTCATAGCGCCGGTCCCAGTAGCAGTGAGACATTGATTTCAAGAAGTGATGTAGGCGGTGTGACGGGAACACAATTGGTGGGTGACAGGAAGTGATATCAGCTGATAAGATACGATAAGAGGCGTTAGAAGGGGGAGGTCACCATATTCATAACGCGGGTGACAGCAGCAGTGGGACGTTGGTTCCGAGCAGTGAAATAGGGGGTGGGACGAAAACATTATTGGTAGGTGACAGGATGTGATATCAGCTGATAAGATCTGATAATGGGCATTAGAAGGGAAGGACTACCAAATTCATAGTGCGGCTCACAGGAACAGTGGGTCCTTGGATCCGAGAGGTGATATAGGGTGTGGGACGGGAACATCATTGGCGGGCGACAGAAAGTGATAACAGTTGATAAGATACGATAAGCAGCCTCGGAACGGAAGGGTCATCAAATTCGTATCGCAGGTTACAGCAACAGTGGGGACCTCAGATACGTGAGGTGATATAGGGTGTGGGACGGGAACATATTGGCGGGTGACAGAAAGTGATAACAGTTGATAAGATACGATAAGCGGCTTCGGAAGGGAAGGGTCATCAAATTCGTAACGCAGGTTACAGCAACAGTGGGACCTCGGATCCGAGAGGGATATGATAGTGATACGGGACGGGAGTGTTATTGGCGGGTACGGAAGTGATAGGAGCTAAAAGTGACAAGGTAACATGGGAAAATCCGCTTCACCGCTCACAACAACAATGCGATCGATATGACTCAAGTATAACGACTCCAACAGAACTCATTCCTCACTGCTTATTAGTAACGACATCATGTACGACCGCTAAGCTAGCTCTATTCCAAATGCATGGGGTTTGTTTACAGAGATGTTATGAACAGCATCAATTCACTTAATCACGCTTACCACAATTATCTTCCATCAACAACCTTAGTGAGGGCCATTTAACGCGTTCCACTGCTATGCGGGAGTGCATTCCAAAGCAAGACGCTTTAAGGCGACAGAATGCTGTTGTGTGCGTCAAGGTGAGCGGGGCCAGCCTCAAAAATTCTTCAAGCGGTTCCAGAGCACTCCAGGCACTTCGGACCTCTATGTGATACGGCCCGGCTTTGCGGGGCTCCGTCGCGCCTACCTACATTCGTACGATCAAATGCTCGACTAATACCCGGCTTTTCTCTCATCTGTCCACTTGATCAACGCTCCTTACCACCACTCCATACACCGTAATAGTGTTGAAAGGAGCAGGTATGATGCTATTGGTCAAAGAATGTTGACCACCTGTTCGGGTAAAAGAAGAGCCTGATACTAGGCGGCTAATGAAATGTGTGGAAGAAGGTAAGCGCGGCGGAGCCGCGCAGTATCCTAGGAGGCGCGCCGGAGTCAGCCGGCGAAGCCGGCTGGTAAATTATAGGCTGCTTCGGCGGCTATCTTAACAGGCTGCACTATTCCCGTGTAGATTTACCAATCGGATCGCTGGCTAAGGCCGGCTCTCTTCCTTCTGTGAGCGGGCGACGCTGCTGCTGCTTCTGCGTCTTGACGGAACGAGCGCTGCTTTTCAGTTCTTGGCTGATGCAGAAGATTCCTTTGAACAGTGTGGTTGGTCAACGATCCTTAACTTAGCACGCGGCAAATCCGCATGGCCCGGCGAAGCCGGGCCATGTCACAGAAGGAGGAGCGCCCGGCGACAGCTGGGCGATCCGACTGGTTAGCAAATAAGACTGTAAACTTGTGCTTAGGTAAGGAAGGACCTCCCTGATCCTACAAACACATCTACTCGTGGGCAGGCGTTACGATGATGTTGCATCATTCTCTGCGTGGGAGGTCCGTTCATATGATTCTTAAGTACGCGAATACCCTCACTCACGAAACGGCACAGAAAACGGGTCTTCCGCGCAGCTCAAAAATCTCTCGAAAACATAAAAGCATTTATCTCATGGACCCAATCGTGAGTAGGTTTTGAAGAGATGTGTTCTTCCTCTTATCAAAAGGCTCATGTTTTTTGCAGATAGTTTAGTTGGACGAAAATTGTTTTAGTTCTGACCAGAAAATTTTGCGTTGAGTTACGAAAACCTCCATCGAGTCTAAAATGCTGGATAGATCAAATCTTTTTCTTCACAAATACGTTTTGCTTCTTCCCAACCGTCTTCTTTTGGGGAGGCTGGGGCTTTCTTAGAAAGCTGCTTCACTTGAAGGCACGTTACGCGACAACAAGGCTAAACCTCTCAAATGCCTCAGGCGATCCTTTAGGCGACTATAGAGGTTGTACTGCATTGAAAACTTGAGAAATGACCAGCAAGGCACACAAAGCTTCTATCTCAGACCCAAAGAGGCCCCTGCCGATCTACACTGCCCGCGTAGTGTTGTCGTGCTGTTGTGTTTCCTCGCCCGCCCTTTCTTCTTCCCGCTCCTTTCTGGTCTCTCTCCGCGCTTTGCAGTGTCGGTCCCTTCTGGGTACCACTGTTGGTCTTGACCATCCTTCTCTCATCCGATAAATATGATCAAGTGCAAGAAGGAGGACCATAGTGGGAACGGTTTTCCATACTTTTCTCTCTAATGCTAAGGCATCAGCACAATGCACTCCTGTTTCTCGAACACTGTTACCTACGATGCAATCGGGGGAACTGCCTTCAAGGGTGGATTGAGAACCCTACCTCCAATTCCAATAGAAAATGCAGACCTGCAAGTTAAAGATTATGAAGCGCAATGCCCGTGTAAGAAAGTAATTAACATTTACTCTGTTGTATCATCTTTTACAGTGGCCCACAGGAAAACTTGACCATTCATCTATTAAATGTTGACGCTGACGACTGCGCAAATCATGTGAACCACATAAACATATGGGAAGAATAACTGCCTTATTTGATTTCTTTTGTATTTGTTTATATCCTAGAATTGCGCCTATGGACCCTCCAAACAATTGTGTGTTTCAAGAGAACAATAGTTAGATTTTCAATTATTGATGAAATCTGGTAAACGACGCGGCGCTGCGGTGGGTAGTGCTCCAAACGATTCTGTTGCACGTCTCCCAGTGCACTTACCTACAACACCTAAGAATACCACTGGTCACGCGTGCATCTGCACCTGACGAATAAAACTAGGCGTGAGGTGACGTCCGTCACCGCACGCCTAGTTTGCTTCGCCTAGTTTGGTGGTTTTCTATTGCTTACAATTTGAATGAAACGAATGGCACAAACAATTAGGGCGAGTGATTGGATGCAGAGATCAGCTATTCTCGACTTTTTTATGTTTTGTAGAGAAGTCATCATCATCATAGATCCTGTCATGAGGTTTCAAGTAACTTATTTGTTACAAAGTAAACAACGAACAATACATGTGGAATGTGCCTGTGAAACCACCCCTATTCTAGGAAGAGAAGTGTTAACAACTCCCTCCGCTCGACGGCAGAATTCCTCGGAATAACTAAGAAAATGGATGTTCCGGAAAAGCTGTTAGGAAGCCGAGATGATCTAATAAAGTGATAGGCAAAATGGGAGGATAAGAAATTGCGGGGGTTGTCGTATCGCCACGTATTAAAGAGGGGGGAGGTTGTACGGACTCGACCGAATTCCCCAACTAATGATATGCCCCGGCTTAGGCTAGATTTTGCAGCGATTCCATATATGGTTATCTTTTCGGTCTCACTGAAATAGTATACCTTTTCAGTTTTGAGTGCGTAGCTACATGACCCCTTTCGCAAGGCTAATGCCGTTTGGACTCCAGAAATTTCGTCTTCGAGCTCATTTTCAAATTGCCTAAGTCACCAAATCCACTAAAAACTTGTATATAGGGGTAATTCAACATCCTGATTACGAGTATGACACTCATTCTTGGCGCTGGCGCCAAGAGAGGACACTACGATTACCTCCTGGGCTCAGCCTTAGCAGAGCGCAGGTAACCGTAGTGTCATCCATTAGCGCCAGCGCCAAAAATGAATGTCATATTCGTGATCAGGATGTTGAATTACCCCTATATACAAGTTTTTAGCGGATTTGGTGATCTTGCCACTTTTAAAATGAGCTCGAAGACGAAATTTCAATACCTCTTTCATGACGTTCGGCCCCACTCTGGATTAATGGTACCCACATGGTACCCACCTAAAGTAGGCTGATACACTAGACACTACGTAGATGAAATGCGAGTCTAGTCCTTTGATGTCGAGTTGAATTCATCTAAATGTCACATTCCTGGAAGAATTATTCGTAGGGAGCATTTCTTACACGAGAACTACAGATCTTCCAAACGAAGCACATTACAAGTTTACTCTCTGTACTGATTATTGAAATGATATGCTGGCAATGCGCTCGCGATTAGTTTCACCCTT
>MU913257.1:15551-31203 GCA_036418165.1 Cooperia oncophora | reverse complement strand
CCCGAGCCCCAGTTTCCACAACATTACCGGGGCAAGTTCCACATCGTCATGGACAACGCCCGACCACATCATGCGAAGGCGACAAGGGACGAGCTGGAGAATCTAGGAATTGACTGGCTGTTCCATCCTCCGTATTTGTGGAATCTCAGTCCTTGTGATTACCATGCTTTCAGGAGTCATCCAGCTCACCCAAGGGAAGATGTTCAGCAACCGTTAGGATTTCTAGCGTATGGTCGATGAATGGATCGCATCTCAGCGTGCTACCTTCTGGAATGAAGGTATGAATGATCTGCCCAATCGGTGGAGAGACGTAGGCGAAGAGCCACTACCTTGTTGCTAATCTTTGGCACTTATTATTGTTCATATGTATTGGATGAAGTGACTGAATTCTCTCGAAACTTTCCGGGCATCCTAATATTTATTAGGCAACATTAAGGCAAAATACAGAAGATTAAACTTGCCTACTGGGTCGCTATTTGACAGAACAGCAACGTTAGTGATGGTAATATTCGGATTAATGCCCTCGCTTACAAAAGGCAGAAAAGCTGTCAAAATAAATCTTGATCTTTTTTTCGATCAATAATATCTCAAACAAGTTCTTCAGAAACAATTATTTATCAATATGCCGAGGTTCATTGAGAGTTGAACTTGGCGTCTACTTCGCAATGTGCCAACTGAACATCATCGACTCGTCAGGGAGGCTTTGTCGCTAAGGCAAAAGATTGTCTTAGCGCGTCAATCCATCCACTTCCTCAAACGCTGCCTGGAGCACCGTATAATACCGAAGTTTATCTTGAAGAAGCAGTTACGCGAACTGTTCGGCAGCCCACCCACCGGAAAGTACTGGATGTCGAGATGCGGCTTCTTCGTATGGCCATCCGAACAAAACGTGACAACATGTACGCTATGCTGAAGAAGTGTGCGTCGAAGGAAAATCATTGTGTACAGTATTTGGAAGATCGCCTCTGGAGGAGAATAATGGGTGGGTCAAAGTCGATTTGTGATCGTATTCGATCTAATGCCAAAGCTGCTTTAGGCATTGTTCGCAGTCTGCGACCCTGACGAAACGACGGTGCGAAAAACGTCGCGGTTTGGCGAAACGCCCGTCGATTCGTATCAAAACCCTTTCGCCCAACCGCCAGTCGATATGTATCGAAAGCTTTTCGCCGAACCGCCGCGTTCCAGAGAAACGCTGGACCGCAGACTGTGAACAATGCCTTACAGAAGAAATTCGACGACCTTCTTGGTCGTAATCACATTGGGAGGTCCCGTCACACGACCAGGCTACCGTAGATCAAGCAGCCAGCGGAGTAGAGCAATCGGGTTCTAGGGTAACCGTTCTGGGGAAGTTCCACCTTTCCAACAACGCGCGCTCCGTTTTGGAAATGGGTCCTAGTTTCTCACCATCACAGTCCATTTCCACATTCGTGATGCGCAAGGTGGTTTGCAGTCTACATGAGCTCCAGGACCGCCTACGTTATAAGGCCAAGGTTGGTTGGAGGGCTTATTCAATTCATCAAGACCTACGCTTAACATACCGTTCCCAAGCTTCGAACAGCAAGAGCCGGTATCGGCTCAGATATCGGTTTTAGGATATTTGCTGACGAAGTATTCAAAGTGTTCAGTAGGTACCGTGGCACTCACAGCCCGTCCAACCTGTCAGGTGCTCAAGTGCGTGGTCTGAACGAGCTTCGCGATTTGGTCAAGTCCCACACTATCAGACTCTCTGTTAGTGACAAGGAGGGGAGTTCGTTGTCATCCCTTGCCAACTCGACCGTGAATAACGGAGCGGCATCTCGGGGACTCCTCTCTCTACCGACTATCCTCAGCCAAGGAAGTTCCAGTCACAGTATTGTAAGCTGAATCGTGTGTGAATGGCGTAGCAAAATCAGCGGGACTTGACCCTCTCCTACCCAGGTTCGTTTCTAAAAATTGCATGCACTTCTTGCCCCGTGCTGTACTCCCAGTCGGGAAAGACCTCTACCTCGGTTAAGCCCTTCGTTGTTAAAGTCAGACCACGACTATCAGCTGCATGAGGAGAGGGTGGGAGACTATCACAGTGCCTGCATTCCCTCACCCACTATTGACTCAGTGCACTGCTTCATTTATATCCGTGGCACCTTCCGAACACCCAGACGCGTTCGCTGAACCACCTTCAGCAGATGCTTGGAAAGACATGCAGTCATTTGACTGGCCAAGCCGCTTTATACCAACTGTCACCAAATTCATACTCGCTATTGAACCCTCTTTCCGAGCTTCATAGGCCCAACCTCGTGATGTGACTGATTATGGGTGGCGCTTTCCATTGCAAATAATTATTGCTGTTTGAAATAAATCCGCCTCCGCTCCATTGCTATGCCTTTCTGCGTCTTCGCGCCTAGTACGATTCCGCAACACATTCTTTCATTGCGTCAGCATGTACTACGCGCAGACTAGACGCTCAGCACAAAAATAACCAAAAAATTGAGTCAATGGCCTGACTAACTCTCCTTGCTTTAATGCGCAGGATAGAAACGCCAGTATTGGAACGACTCCCTTGCTTTATTGTCGATACATCGACGATTGCTTCATAATCTGCTCCTCCCAGTGTGAAATCGACAAATGTTTTGCACTGATGAACGAGCAGTCCGAACACATCAAGTTAACGCGCGAGAAGCCGTGCGACAACTGGCTTCCGTTCCTTAACGTCCAGGTCAGGTCTGATAAGGGTGCGTACCTCACAAAGTGGTATAGGAAGCCCACCACCAAGAATATCATTGTCCATTTTCGATCAGCTCACCCTCTCCAAACTAAGCGAGCAGTTGTCAGGAATATGTTCCGGACGGCGGCAACTGTTTGTACGAGGGAGGAGGAGAGGAATGAGTCACTGGGAATGACGCGCGAAATCGCTCGACTTGATGGCTGATCGTCCCTCACCTATGCGTCGAATCAGTACTCGCACAACGAGGGGTGATCCTCCTACGGGAAAACTCCCTTCGCGGTACCCTTCTATCTCCGATGAAGTAAGCACTTCCATAAGGAAGTGTCTGAGGAGATCGGGTCTAGAAAACACTGTTGGCGTCGTGGAGATTCCTCCACACAACTCGAAACGCCGGTTGATTTGAAATCGTCTTTACGATCGCACATGTGGAACTCCGAACTGCGTAGTCTGCCCGAACGGCAGGGAGGGAGACTGCGCGGTCACGGGTGTGGTCTACAAGATCACCTGCCAAACATGTGGCGACGAGTACATAGGTGAAACGCCTCCTCACATGCGGGTCAAAGAACACCTTAACGGGAAAACTAGGTCACGGGTGTCCACTGCGCTGGGTTGCCACAGGGTAAATGCCCATGGCGGGGTCGACTTCGGGGTCACGGTAGAGGTCCTGGAGCAAGAAATTCAAACTGCCGCACGCAAAACCCTCGAGGCATTTTGGATCCAGGTCAGGGATCCAAAAATGAACCGGAGGGGAGAATGTCTGTCAATTACGCGGGAGTTAACCCCGTATATAAGGCTAGCGTTCCCCACGGAACCCTGAATGCGATCGGTTTGAAAGGTCCCTGGACTGTGCACTCGTAGATGACCGTATGATCTGGCAGGTACGGTAATTTCCTTTCCTGATTGGTTACGTGATGGCAAGGATGGGGTCGAAGGTGGAGTGAGGCAGGTCGGATAGTTCATAAATTGATTTCCACCCTTTCAGGCTCCGAAGAAGGTGATCTCACCGAAACGTCAGCCACATAATAAAGATTCTTGAAAACCTTGAGTGCACTTCAATAAGAAGAAACAATCGTCTTTCTTTAGCGACTTTTGTCATTGATCGCGATCACATTTTACCACATCCTACTTTTCACTTTTCTGAGGCGAAGCGTATCCACTATTTTGCGCGGACTCACGATCCTCTAAGGTAGTAAGTTGTGGGTCATGTCGAGGTGTGATACTACAGGCTTTCACGAAGGAACTATTTGCTACGTTCGCTCGCTCGCACTCACAATCGTGTTAAAATCCGACACTTAGAATATTTCTATAGGAAAAGTTCCTATTTGGCTCAAATGCTTCCTAAGAAATTCAAGTAGTGTTAGAAGAATATATAAGAAAGCGTGCAAATCTACAGTGCATACGGCTTGAACTCACCCCTTTTTCCAGTCTTCGTGAGGCTCAATGAAGACTTCGGTAAGAGTCTGAAAACCCTCTTATATAAGTCTGTCGCATAAGGTGAAATACAGGGCAAACAACTTCATACAAGCACTCGCCATAATTCTTAAAAAAATACCGCGAAAAACGCCAACCACTTTTTTGTAGCGTGTTCCTGCTAACAAGCGTACCCCAATCCATGCGCGATCCGCATATTGCAATGAGATTTACACATATGTGCGACGTGCCTTGATCCGCGAAGCCAAAATCTTACCCTCTCCTTTTGCGAACGATTCTGCTAACAGTTATGGGGCTTTTTTCACCCGCACTTTTACCACCAACCAGGTCAACGGGTCGATCCGGATGTGGGCCTTCACTTTTTCCTGCGCAAACGTGGCAAAATGTGGTTTTGCTTTCACTACTACTTCAGTGCTCACCTAATCTTGCCTGAAGAAAACTTTGCGTCCATTTATGAATGCGCCAGGCACTTGGTAGAGTCTGTACTCGCCAGGAAAATATTGGTGTCAGTGCCTGCCTCTCGTCGCGCCGATACAGACGTTTTCACAGTCACGCGATGCCATATTCTGTTCGCGGGTCAAATACTTTTACACAAAGTTGTAAGCCAAATCTGATTTTGACCTGATTTCCATAACTTGAAAACCATCCATGGTAGTTCCATGCTGATCGTTCACACCTATTCCTGCAGATACATTTCCTGACACATACGCTCTGTCTTGCCACCTTCTTACGCATTGCATCTTTGTTACCATGCTCCAGTATTTTCTGTATATAGAGAAAATTCCGCGCGAAAGTCAGGCAAATCGACAGAGACTGCCTCGAACTAGTGGTGTACCACCATCGAATCTCCTTCTACCGGACTTTTGAAGAATATGTCAACCCTCATTATCTGGCTTAGAAACCTGTCCCAAGGTACTTTTGCTCCAGTCTAAAACACGATATGCATCACATTTGACGTTTGAATGCATCCAGACTTAAAGAGACATCCCACGAATTTAAATGCTCCGTTCAGAAGTATGTTCTGCCAATTCGAAGGCAGAATTGAGATCATGCGTCCAAAAACCACTTCTATGAAACTATTATTTCATTCGAATGGCCACTTGTACTGACGACTCTCCTAGTATCGTGCGACTTCATTCCTCGAGTGCAGAGCTCTAAAACGGTCATTCTCATGCCGTGATAGTTTCTCATTCAATTTTCAACACCGTTAAACGAGATGGAGCGATATGATCGTTCTATTGTCAAATATCAAGATTCAGGTCATTGGCAACATGAAGTGCTCTGCGAGACCCAATATGGAACGCTTCGTGACAAAAACCAAAAAATGTCTTACGTGGTGTCCAGATTCCAACATGCGCACACTTCGTGTTCCTGATCATGCCACACCGACCACTAGCCATCGGCGACCTGCCGTTGGCAACCATCCTCTATAACTGGTATGAATGCGAGCAAAATTTGGTGTCGTAACTCCCGTTCACGAGAAATTCAGTTCCCAAAACACGGAGCAGAGATTCTGAATTCCAGTCGGCACGAGCATACGTCCATATACCTACTCTACATTGCAAATGGCCGAGTCGAAACCTGTTGGGTTTCTCCTTTAGTTCCTGCTCTAACTCTTCCTCTCCCTAGCTTAGTCCCGCGCCGTCGCAGGGTCCGCTGTTCTCATTAGCCGTCGCCACTTGTTCCGATCCAGTGCATCCTTTGCAGTGGCATTCACTTCAGTGAGGTCCTTCTTGATGACGTCCCTCCATCTTTTCTTTGGGGCTCCTCGGTCGCTTGCCCTCTACTTCAAATCCCATTGCCATCCTTATTGGGTGGTCCTCACGCGCACTTCTATCACGTCCCATTCCAGTCGCTGTCTCGTTGCTTCCGCTGGAATCGGAGCATCGTGTGACAGCCCTGACTTCCTGTTTGGCTCTGTCGATGTAGTGTCCAGCGCAGGCCCATCTTTCATGCCATCTCATATTCACCTGATAGAGCGCTTTTATGGTTCTTGCAGATAGGCCAGCACTCACTGCCGTAGAGCATTGTAGACCTTACCACCGTCCGTTACACCTTAACTCGAGCATTCTCGAGCACGCGCGTCGACAGCGATCGCCACTGGACCCCAGCCTGCTTGATTCGACGCTTCCCGCCTGGTCCCTGCCGTCAGTGCTAGTAGTTCGGCTCCCAGTACTGGAATGCCCTCGACCTCTTCGATGCTCTCGTCATGAGCAGTCCACGATGTTCGTGTATCACTCGGAGCTCAGGAACTTTTCTTCTTCACCTTCAGCCGGAGTCCGCATCTTGCAGTGGAGTTCTTTCCTGCTGTCAGCTATCAGGGCGATGTTGTCAGCGTTGAGGATGGTCGGTCCCTCCATGATTTTATCCCATACATCTAGATCTATGGAAATTGCTAACTTCCTCTACTGAAAGCGATATATGGTTGCAATCAGCTCGGCGCGCTGCGTCTGGAAGTACCTTCAAATCCAATTGCGCTTTGGAATACAATTAAAACTCCTGATGCGGATAACATTTGAGGTATTGCTCATGCTGCAAAGTCCGAATAGAAGATGATGAAGATGACAAAGGCTAGAAATGAAGAACAACGAATGTAGATGTAAATAAAATAAAATAAAAAATTCAAGGAAATGCAAACTAATTGAAAGCCCGTGTAAATTTTTGCGATTCGAGATTCCTGCTTCAAAGCCATAAAAATATGTTAAACTAACGAGTGGGACGCTTAGGCCGTTTTTATTTTCATGTTTTGTGGGAATGCGCGGCCTCCGAGGGATATTGCAGAAGCAGCACAGTTGCTCTTGAGTTCTGGCCCTCGTCATCATCTTCGGTTCTTACTTTATTGCATGCACCATAGGCACATGAGCAACATGAAGCAACTGCAAATCCAAAAAAACTAATTGACAAAATGGACCTTGCAATCTTCAGAACTCGATGTAATAATTGAAAGAAATTCGATGAAAAGGTAAAGCAACGTAAGGTAACGTAACTCGGAAACCTGACCATTCCCTCAAGTGTCAACGTAGTTTAGAAATCGGAATAGTCCGTAGTAGTCCTCAAGTCAAATGTTGATGCAGAATCTTTTTTAGCTGAGCTAAGTTCCCAGGCATACTGTGTTTCTTCGAAAACTTAACGAATTCGGATGAAGCCCGTAAAGCGAAAAACTTGGCTCTAATATTAGACTTAGCTCTAGAATAGGAGAGTTTAATTTTGTCACCACGAGTGTTGGACGGACAGAGGGTGAGAGTGTCACGCAAATTTACCACAGACTTCCCTGTAAGTATCTTGAACATGGTTATGAAGTCCTGTTTTCTCCTTCTACAGTATAAAGAATCAAGCGCAAGCATTTTATTTCTTACGACACCTCTTGGTATAGAACTGTAAATAAAACCCAGAGCCCGAGTCAAAACCTTTCTTGTGAAACTATTTTGCACAGATTCCAGTCTGGAAATGGTCTTCTTCATATAGGGAAAGAATACAACAGAACCATACTCTAGTAGCGGACGAATATAAGTCTTGTAAGCTCTTATAAGAACGTGTGGATCCTTAGTAAGCAAGCTCCTCAATAACTGGAACAGTCTCTTCTCCGCTCTATTAGCTATCGATACGCAGTGGGAATGGAACGCCAATTTGTGGTCGACGATGAAGCCTAAGTCCCTTACTTCCTTAACCTTTTTGAGTTGCGAGCCGTCAATATTGTAATCGAAGTTGATCCGGGAGGAACCTAAGTGCAAGACTGAGGTCTTATCATATGCTAAAGGGAGATCCCATGATTTAGACCAACAGGCCACGGCATCAATGGCGTCCTGTAGTAACTTACAATCGCTTTCAGCAGTTAGGGACTTATAGATTTTCAAATCATCGGCAAAAACCTTGCAGGGACTTATAGATTTTCAAATCATCGGCAAAAACCTTGCGTGTAACCCCAAATCCTTCCACTATCCTGGGCAGCGATATTGCAGCATGAGCATTACCTCAGATGTTATCTGCATGAGGAGTTGCGTTTTACTTGTACTTTTACTTTTCCAAAGCGCAATTACAGACTCGGCAAAGTGCCAAGAGCGCTGCGCGCGACACGCGCCGCGCGGACGGCTGTTAGTATAAACGGGATCGGGAGTCTGCGCCGCAAGTTGCATTTTAGGCGGAGCATGGAGGAATTAGCGTGTCCCACGGTCCTGGATCTCCATTCCTGCGCATGTTCGGACGGGGAAACCGCTACGCTTCGACAGCTGGGGGCTGATAGTCACGCACACCCAAACTATATGTGATCGTACTATGAAAAAGCTTATTGAAAGATGTGGACTCAAAACCTACTAAAAAACCCGAAGTCACTCAACAGATCTTTATCATCTACGCTGTGCAGGGCGCAATCCATATACACGTCCTCAAATGACCATCTTGTGTTCCGTTATCCGGGCGAGCAAAGTCCCGCAGGTGGCATAGCGTACAGGTAGGGTCATGCGACCACACGATAAATGAAGGTTCTAACAGCTTTTTGCGCCTGATGTTGAAACTAGAAACGCCCGACCACATGCACGCGAAGGCGACAAAGGGACGAGCTTGAGGGGAGATCTAGGAATTATCGGGGCTGGTCCTTCCTCCTTATTTGTGGAATCTCAGTCCTTGTGATTACCATGCTTTCAGGAGTCATCCAGCTCACTCAAGGAAAGATGTTCAGCAACCGTTAGGATTTCTAGCGTATGGTCGATGAATGGATCGCATCTCAGCGTGCTACCTTCTGGAATGAAGGGTGATGATGGACTCGCAACTCGGGGTTAGGAGAGAGGACGTAGGCGAGGGAAGCCACTATCTGGTGCTTAATCTTTTCTTTATATTTGTATGGTATATTATATGTTTATATGTCTATTGCGTTGACTGGTTTGGACTAGTGACTGGACCGTTTGGGAGATGACTGACTGAATTCTTCGAAACTTCCGGCATCCTCTAATATCTTATTACGCAAACATTAGGCAAAATACAAAAATTAAACTGGGCGATGGTCGCTATTTGACGCAGTAAACAGCAGACGAGTATGGGCTGAGATGCGGATTATTGCCCTCGCCTTACAAAAAGGCAGGGAAAGCTGTCAAAAATTAAATCTTGTTCAGTCTTTTTTCAATCAATAATGATCTCGAACAAAATTCTCAGAACAATTCAATTTATCAACATGGAGGGGTTCGTTAAGAGTGAACTGGCGGCGTACTTCGCAATGTGCCAACTGAACATCATCGACTCGTCAGGGAGGCTTTGTCGCTAAGGCAAAAGATTGTCTTAGCGCGTCAATCCATCCACTTCCTCGAACGCTGCCTGGAGCACCGTATAATACCGAAGTTCATCTTGAAGAAGCAGTTACGCGAACTATACGGCAGCCCACCCACCGGAAAGTACTGGATGTCGAGATGCGGCTTTTTCTTATGGCCATCCGAACAAAACCTGACGACATGTACGCTATGCTGAAGAAGTGCGCGTGGCGGTCGAAATAAATCATTGTGTACATGTTTGTGGTGAATTGGTGTGTGGGAGGAGCAGTGCCTGGGCTGGGGGGGGTGGGAGGGAGGAATAATGAGTGGGGTCAAAGCGGATTGGCGCGTTCGATCTATGCCTCAAAGCTGTGCTTACGCAGAGTCGCACGCGGGGCGATCGCCTGTGAAAAGAACGGCGGTTTGGGCGAGAAGCCAACAATGTGTATCGATCGCAGAGCCGCGAAAAACGCCCGGCGATCGAGCTAGCGTTTCGTCGAAGGCGAAAAACGTCGTGGTTTGGCGAAACGCCCGTCGATTCGTATCAAAACCCTTCCGCCCAACCGTCAGTCGATAGGTATCGAATGCTTTTCGCCGCGTTCCGGAGAAACGCTGGATCGCAGACTGTGAACAACGCCTTACAGAAGAAATTCGACGACCTTCTTGGTCGTAATCACATTGGGAGGTCCCGTCACACCGACCTAGATCAAGCAGCCAGCAGAGTAGAGCAATCGGTTCTAGGGTAACCGTTCTGGGAAAGTTCCACCTCTCCAACAATACGCGCTCCGTCTTGGAAATGGGTCCTAGTTTCTCACCATCACGATCCATTTCCACATTTCGTGATGCGTAAGGTGGTTCGTAATCTACATGTCTCCAGACAGCCTTACGTTCATTAAGGCCAAGTTGGTGGAGGGCCTTAGCTTTAATTCTCGAGACCTACGCTTAACATACCTTTCCCAAGCCTATCCCGAACAGCTAAGAGCCGGTATCGGCTCAGATATCTGTTTAGGATGTTTGCTGACGAAGTGTTCAAAGTGTTCAGTAGGTAGCGTGGAACTCACAGCCCGTACAATCTGTCAGGCGCTCAAGTGCGTGGTCTGAACGACCTTCGCGATTTGGTCAAGTCCCACACTATCAGACTTTCTGTTAATGACAAGTGAGGGGAATTCGTGATCATCCCTTGCCAACTCGACCGTGAACTAACGGAGCGGCATCTCGGATTCCTCTCTTTACCGACTATCCTTAGCAAAGGAGTTTCAGTCACAGTATTGCTAAACTGAATGTGTGTGAATGACCCCCGGTGGCAAAATCACGCGGACTGACCCTCTCCTACCAGGTCGTCTAAAATGGATTGCACCTCCTTGCCCGTGCTGTACCTTCCTTCGATAAAACGCATAAGTGGTGGGGCCTGACCCTCGGTTAGCCCTTCGTTTGGCTTAAAGTCAGACAGCTGCAGCTTGCGTGGGGGGACTACTGAGCAGGATTGCCTGCGTCTCCTCAACCACAATGACTCAGCTGCTTCATTATATCCCGTCGCACCTTCCGAACACCCAGATGTTCCTGAACCATCTTCAGCAGATTGGCTTGGACAGTACCTGCGTCATGCAGTCACTTGACGCGGAAGCCCTGTATACCAACGTCACCAATTCATCTGCTATGGAACCCTTTCCGAGCTTCATAGGCAACATCGTGATGTGAATGATATGGGTGGGCTTTCCATTGGCCAAATAATGGTACTGTTGAAAAAATGCCTCAGCTCCATTGCTAAGCCTCTAGTCTGCGCGTACTACATTCCTGACCATCTTCAGGTGGTCAGGAATGTACTACGCGCAGACTAGAGGCTTAGCAATGGGACAATGGCTGGCAGCTAAACTGGCCACTACTTTTATGGGCCACGATAGAAACGCCGGTATCGGAACGACTCTCTTCCTTTATTGTCGATACATCGACGATTGCTTCATAATCTGCTCCTCCCAATGTGAAATCGACAAATGTTTTGCACTGATGAACGAGCAGTCCGAACACATCAAGATGACGCGCGAGAAGCCGTGCGACAATTGGCTTCCGTTCCTTAACGTCCAGGTCAGGTCTGATAAGGGCGCCTACCTCATACAGTAGTACAGGAAGCCCACCACAAGAATATCGTTGTCCATTTTTCGATCAGCTCACCCACTCTAAACTAAGCCCGAGGCACTTGCTAGGAATATGTTCCGGACTGCGGCAACTTTTGTAGGAGGGGGATGGAGAGGAATGAGTCACTGGGAATGACGCACGAAATCGCTCGACTTGATGGCTGATCGTCCCTCACCTATGCGTCGAATCAGTACTCGCACAACGAGGGGTGATCCTCCTACGGGAAAACTCCCTTCGCGGCACCCTCTACCTCCAATGAAGTAAGTACTTCCATAAGGAAGCGTCTGAGGAGATCGGGTCTAGAAAACACTGTTAGCGTCGTGGAGATTCCTCCACACAACTCGAAACGCCGGTTGATTTGAAATCGTCTTTACGATCGCAAATGTGGAACTCCGAACTGCGTAGTCTGCCCTGACAGCAGGGAGGAAGACTGCGCGTCACGGGTGTGGTCTACAAGATCACCTCCCAATTAGAAACAAAGAAAAACAAACATTGGGGAAATGCATACACTCCACAGCACAGATGATCCGTTTCGCCCGGTGTCGTAGACGAATCATCGAAGTCTTACCAACCCCCCAGGCTCGTCAGTACGACAGGGTTGAAGACATGGACATAGACTACACAGGGGAAGGAGCAAGAAATAGGACAAAAAGAGAAAACATGTAGAAAAAGCTCACGTGTAAAATTCATGCAATAAAAATGAGAAGGAATTGTACAGTAAAAATGAGAGAATGTTATAAAGTTCTGATACTAAATACGTAGTAAGCAGGAGAAATATTGCGAATGAACGTAGATGGGCTAAACCAACTAAGGGAATGTTGAGTAAAAGACACCGTCGAGCTGACTACAACGGTGAATAAAAATTGTAGCGATAAAATGAGAGTTAGTGTTGAACATCGTTGCTAATGAGAATACTTTTAACCAGCCTACTTATCTTTTTATAGTTATTTGCAATAGAGTATTTGTAACTTATAAATTTATTTTTGTAAATACATTTAACAATGCTAGTAATAATAAAACCTTCTTCGTAGCCATTTTTTGACAGAGTGGTGACCATATCCGTTATTTTGCTTACGAATACATCGAAGAACGTACAAGTGTTTGCTAACCTCAACGTTTCCGTATATATAACAGAGGCTTTGTTGATAAGGGAAATGTTTGTGTCACTATATGGAAATCTGATTACATTGAAGCTAAAATCGTCCGTTTTATTATACAACTTAGTACTAACTTTACCATTAGAAATATTGATTGTCAAATCTAAATAATTGCTGGAAATTCACTATTATGAGTTTTTTTCAATTCAAGGGTATTTCGATAAACTTGATAAAGTTGTTCATCCACGTCACCGTCAGTTTGGTTATGTACAACAAGCAAATCGTCCATATATCTATATGGAATGAACAGCTTACTGTTATCAAACTTTTTGGATTTAGCATAGTAATACTCCATGACAGAGAGCGTTAGATCTGCCAAAAGTGGACTGAAATTACCACCTTGTGGGACACCTTTTGTCTGTTTGAACGTATTATTAGCAAAAAGACAAAAACTGTTACGTAAAAGATAGTCAATAAGGTATACTAAATCGCTGGATTTGTAATATCTGTAGTTGTTCTTGATTTCTTTCCCATCTGTATAGAAAACATGGTAACCATTAGTGGCAATAAAAGATCTGTTGGCATTTTTGAAGCAAATGTTAAGCAATTCTTGCATTTTCTTTATAATGAGATCATAATAACATCTGTTGGCGATGAGTACATAGGTGAAACAGCCAGGCGACCTCACATGCGGGTCAAAGAACACCTTAACGGGGTGAGGGGTGTCCACTGCGCTGGGTTGCCACAGGGTAAATGCCCATGGCGGGGTCGACTTCGGGGTCACGGTAGAGGTCCTGGAGCAAGAAATTCAAACTGCCGCACGCAAAACCCTCGAGGCATTTTGGGCAGGTCAGGGAATCCAAAAATGAACCAGAGGGGATAATGGCTGTCAATTACGCGGGGCTCAACCCCGTATATAAGGCTAGCGTTCCCCACGGAACCCTGAATGCGATCGGTTTGAAAGGTCCCTGGACTGTGTACTCGTAGATGACCGTATGATCTGGCAGGTACGGTAATTTCCTTTCCTGATTGGTTACGTGATGGCTAGGATGGGGTCGAAGGTCTCTATGAGGGAGAGAGAGGCATTTGGTCGAATGGTTCATAAATTGATTTCCACCCTTTCAGGCTCCGAAGAACGTGACCTCACCGAAACGTCAGCCACATAATAAAGATTCTTGAAAACCTTGAGTGCACTTCAATAAGAAGAAACAATCGTCTTTCTTTAGCGAATTTTGTATTGATCGCGATCACATTTTACCACATCCTACTTTTCACTTTTCTGAGGCGAAGCGTATCCACTATTTTGCGCTGACTCACGATCCTCTAAGGTAGTAAGTTATGGGTCATGTCGAGGTGTGATACTACAGGCTTTCACGAAGGAACTATTTGCTACGTTCGCTCGCTCGCACTCGAAATCGTGTTAAAATCCGACACTCAGAATATTTCCATAGGAAAAATTCCTATTTGGCTCAAATGCTTCCTAAGAAATTCAAGTAGTGTTAGAAGAATATATAACAAAGGGTGCAAATCTACAGTGCATACGACTTGAATCTTTTTCCAGTCTTCGAGGCTCACTGAAGACTTCGGTGAGAGTCTGAAAACCCTCTCATATAAGTCTGCCGCACAAGGTGAAATACAGGGCAAACAACTTCATACAGCACTCGCCATAATTCTTAAAAAAATGCCGCGAAAAACGCCAACCACTTTTTTTGTAGCGTGTTCCTGCTAACTTCTCTACTCTTCTTCTTCTCCCTAGCGTTAGTCCCGCGCCGTCGCAGGGTCCGCTGTTCTTATTACGTCGCCACTTGTTCCGATCCACTGCATCTTCTGCTGTGGCATACACTTCATTGAGGTCCTTCTTGATGACGTCCCTCCATCTTTTCTTTGGGGGCTCCTCGTGGTCGCTTGCCCTCTGCTTCAAATTCCAATGCCTTCCTTATTGGGTGGTCCTCAGGCCTTCTCAGCACGTGCCCATAGCTCGCAGTCCTCAACTCGTGCCTTCAGCTGGATCGGAGCCGTCTGTGTGACCGCCCTGACGTCCTCGTTTCTGACTCTGTCGAGTCGTGTCCAGCCGCAGGCCCATCTCAGCATCCTCATTTCAGCTGAGTGGAGCTGCCTTTCATGGTTCTGTTATTTCTTGCAGATAGGCCAGCATCACGCCGTAGAGCATTGTAGAGCTTACCACCGTCCGGTACACCTTGAACTCGAGCGTTCTCGAGCACCGCCGGTCGCACAGGATGGACTCCCTAAATTTCATCCAGGCTGCGCTGATTCGGGCCTTCACTGAATGATCCACGCTGCCGTCAGCTGCTAGGTCGCTCCCCAGGTACTGGAAGCCCTCGACCTTTCGATGCTCTCGCCATGGCAGTCTACAATAGGGTCGTTACACACTTCGGAGCTCAGGAACTTGGTCTTCTTCCCTTCAGCCGGAGTCAATTCTCAGCGACCACATCCTGCCATCGCTGCATCTTGCAATGGAGTTCTTTCCTGCTGTCCGCTATCAGGGCGATGTCGTCAGCGTAGAGGATGGTCGGTCCCTCCATGAGTTCTTTCGCCATGACATCTAGAGTCAGGAAATTTGCTAACTTCCTCTAGCTGAAAGCGATATATGGTTTGCAATCAGCTCGGCGCGCTGCGTCTAAAAGTACCTTCAAATCCAATTGCGCTTTGGAATACAATTAAAACTCCTGATGCGGATAACATTTGAGGTATTGCTCATGCTGCAAAGTCCGAATCGAAGATGGTGAAAATGACAAAGGCTAGAAATGAAGAATAACGAATGTAGATGTAAATAAAAAATAATAATAAAAAATTCAAGGAAAAGCAAACTAATTGAAAGCCCGTGTGAATTTTTGCGATTTGAGATTCCTGCTTCAGAGCCATAAAAATATGTTAAACTGACGACTGGGACGCCCAGGCCTTTTTTACTTTCATGTTTTGTGGGAATGCGCGGCCTCCAAGGGAGATTGCAGAAGCAGCACAGTTGCTCTTGAGTTCTGGCCCTCGTCTTCATCTTTCGGATATTACTATTCATTGCATGCACCATAGGCACA
>MU913256.1:12824-26225 GCA_036418165.1 Cooperia oncophora | reverse complement strand
ATCTGATCTACGAGAAAACTTGTGGAGTTCTGAACGTATCCCTTGAGAACGCGATCCGTGATGCCGTCTCATACTGTGAGAGTGTTAACAACATACTGCCAGTGTTGGCAACATGTTGCCAGTTCACTTACCTTTTTTCGAGGTAAGTTGGCGATGTATTGCCAACACTGGCAGTATGCTATTAACACTGGCAAAATAGCGCCTATTGGCGCGTCCACTATTCGCATAAAACAATAAAGATTTGATGACCTGTACCACTGAGAAAAGTTCGTCGAAGAACTCGAATTGTTTCTAAAAATTTCATCGAAAACCCGTCCGCCACGAATGTCGCGAATGGGTTGAAAAAACCACCCTTTTCACCTCATTTACACAGCCCCACCAACCATTCTGCAGTATTTTTCATGAAATACACACATACAACAGTTTATAGCACACATTTATTCAACACAATATTTCTCGTATGTATTCGTTTTTCGACATTTGTGGCCCTAAAGAGGGCCGTAGGGTTAGATTGAGATCCAATCGCGAAGCGCTCGAACTTGAGCACGTTCACCACAGATAAGGCGTCAAAGCTGGATGTCCTTAGGCATGATGGTGACCTGGCCTGGATAGCGCACAAGGCCGCACTTCTATAGTATTTTTCATGAAATACACACATACAGCAGTTTATAGCACACATTTAACAACGAACATGAACAACACTGTAGCTTCAAAAGAGCCGTAAATAAATCTGGCTGCACGTCAAACAGAGTATCTCACGACAATAGTTGATATTTTTGACATCTGCTTCGTTTAGGAGACACATGAAACATAAGTGCGACGGGAAACTTCAGCATAACAATCACATCTTCTACTTTCTTAAAGTACATCCGGTGGGGTGTCACCATTTTTTAGGAGTTCTTCGACTCGGCGCTGGAGATATCTAACCTTTCATGGGTATTCTGTGCAAACCAGTAACTCAGTATTCAGTTCCATCAGCCTTTCGAAGCAGAATCAAATCTCGAAAACACTAACGATGATTAGGCATTGTTTTTCCGGGTGTAGGTTTAGGCGGCAAGACTGCCGCCTAAACCTAGACCCGGAAAAACGGGCTAATGCCGTTTGGACTCCAGAAATTTCGGCACCGAGCTCATTTTTAAATTGCCTAAGTCACCAAATCCGCTAAAAACTTGTATATAGGGGTAGTTTAACATCCTGATTACGAATATGACATTCACTCTTGTCGCTGGCGCCAAGAGAGGACACTACGATTACCTCCTGGGCTCAGCCTTAGCAGAGCGCAGATAATCGTAGTGTCATCCATTAGCGCCAGCGACAAGAGTGAATGTCATATTCTTAATCAGGATGTTAAACTACCCCTATATACAAGTTTTTAGCGGATTTGGTGACTTAGGCAATTTAAAAATGAGCTCGGTGCCGCAATTTCTGGAGTCCAAACGACATTAGCCGGAAAAACGGCCGGACGACTTTTACGTCCGCAAGTCGTCCACTTCGTTGTGGACCACGCGTCCTTTAACTTCATTTGAATTAGGATACTTCTTTTTTTTTGCAAGATTATCGCTTTTGTGCGTAATCACAGTTAATATTTTCGAGATCTGCTTCTGCTCACATTAGGAAACATGAAACATAATAACGCTCTTACTTTTATCCTCCCACCCCATTGTGCAGGTGAACGAGAGCAGCCCCGAGTA
The DNA here is from genome assembly GCA_036418165.1 of Cooperia oncophora. Classification (NCBI taxonomy): domain Eukaryota; kingdom Metazoa; phylum Nematoda; class Chromadorea; order Rhabditida; family Trichostrongylidae; genus Cooperia; species Cooperia oncophora. The sequence goes on along the minus strand of MU913256.1, from coordinate 24,534 downwards.
CAAACATGGGAGCCACTCTTGCTCATGCGGAAGCTCCGGAACCAATCCACAAAGCCAAAAGCAGTATGCACTTACCAAAGCACGAAACAGTATCCACTTTCATGAGCCTTTCGAAGCAGAAGCTGATCTAGAAAATGTTAACTAGGCGCTGTTTATCGAGGGGGGCATTTCGTACTATCACTGCTTCCCTTGTTCCGGTTTGCAAATCTCACTTTGGTGAAACTTGTGAACTCTTGTGAAGCTGGAGCAGGATCGTCTAGCCACCATCCCAAAACGTGTCAACTCGAGAAAACGCTACCTAGATGGGTTGTGCTCCAGCTTCACAAGAGTTCACAAGTTTCACCAAAGTGACATCAACATCTATGGAAAGCAAAATGCCCCCCCCCCCTCGATAAACTGCGCCTATTAAGTATGATTACGCACAAGACTCACAAAAACCGCTCTTATTGAAGCTTCCTAATTCAAAAGGTAAAGGGACGCGTGGTCCCGCAAAAGTGGACGACTTAGCCACACAACAAGGAGGCTATACTGTCATCAGATACATTTATAAGAATGTGGATAATTGAAACAACTACTCGAACATGAAAAGAAGCAGCGCATTTATCACTGAATGAATGCGGGACCAAGGAGAACACATGCAAAACTATATTGTTCTAGCAATTTAATCAAGTTTCGGAGGAGTCTCGTGACATTTCATCTGAAAAATCCTTCAACAAGGTGCCGTAGTATAGTGCAAAAACTCCACTGCAATGCCATGAGACTGCTATTGAAATCCTGATCGATTTCACAGACCGGTAAGTTGCGGATGAGCAGCTCGGTCGACTTCTGGTAACGATGGATCTCACGAAGGGCGGCGGAATTTGCAGAAAGGAAATGTATACGTATCGATCTGAAAACTGCAATTCTTCAAAGTCCGCGGAATTTGCCGACATGCAGAAATGACGGACTAAGAATTGATAGGGATCCTGGTTCTTCCCTGCCGTCGTGCGGAATTGGAAGAAATGCAGAATCTGCAGATTCTGCACGACGACAAATTCCGCGGAATTTGCAGAAATGACGGACAAGGAAGTGATGGGGATCGATCGGTCCATCGGCATTTCTGCAAATTCCGCACTTCTGCATATTCCACGGTTTTTGAAATCGATAGACATATTTTCTTTTTCTGCAAGTTCCGCGGTTCTGCAGATTCCACGCGTCTGCAACTGCAGTTCTGCACATTCCGTGGTTCGGCATTTCTACATCATGTATAAACGCGGCCTTACCTGGACGGTAACGATGAACTTCTTTACACCACCGGTAACCGTGCTGATTTGTTAGCACCTTGATAGCCAGCTGCTTTCGTGGGGCCTTACCATCAGTAGATTTACGCTGATAACGCCCGATCTCACGAAGAGCGACTTTACCTGGACGGTAACGATGAAACTTCTTTACACCACCGGTAACCGTGCTGATTTGCTAGCAGCCTTGATAGCCGACTGCTTTCGTGGGGCCTTGCCACCAGTAGATTTACGAGCGGTTTGCTTGGTACGAACCATTGATGCTGATGCTGAGTGTTCGGAGCGAACGGTAAGCGAACCGGCGCCTATCGCCTTTTATACGCTCTTCGCGTGAGAGGGCGGAGCCTATTCATCGGTGACCCTTGCTGTGCTTACCCCTCATCTTTCCTTTTAGTAACATGGTGCCAGAAATCCAGAAAAATAGAAGTTCAATTTGACTCACATTTATGATCTATATGAGCGGGTGTTAGTCCCTGATTGCAATACAGACAGCTTGTCTCTGAATTTGGGGTTATTGTATCAAAGGAGGAGCCACTTAAAGTAGTCACTGTACTTGTTAACGGTATGGATACATGTTTTATTATGATACGTGCCGTTGCTGGCACGGTGTGCTTTTCGACTTATCACAAAAGTTATGAGCAAAAGTTGATCGCACCAACTAGGCGTGTGACCGCTGTAAGGCTACGGCATAAAAGCCGTCGAACTGAGAGGGCTAGAGCGGCCCTGGTGGCGTAACGGACAGCGAACTCGCCCGAAAAGCGTGAAGTATCTCTACCCTCCCTTGGAAAGATCGCTCTGATGACTCATCAGAGCCGGCCGTGCCGGCTTTTGGAAAGATCGCTCTGATGACTCACCAGAGCCGGCCGTGCCGGCTCAAGCCGGAACAGGCCGGGCCGGCACATCAATATGTATGTGGCGGGCGGGGCGGTTTGGGGGGGGGGGAGGGGTGGGGAGTTATCGAGAGTCGTGATCACGAATATAATATTGCTTCGTTGTTTATGCAACACATATACACTCAACAGTCAAGCGATTTATTTGGAGATCATAGCGGAGTAAGTAAGTGTTCATTCCAGCTTTTTTTTCAATTACCGATATTTCAAACAATTCAATTCAAAAATCAATAATTACCCATACACAAGACAAGCACTGAGTCCAGGCACGACCTGCCGCTGGGGTAAACTTTCGGGAATTTGCAGAATTGTCCCCAAATTTTCCTCTTTGCCCACCTTTTGCCTTCAAACGGGGAGGCAGCCGGGGGCATATAGCCCCAGTGAGTCGGAGGAAACCGCAAAAAAGGTGAAAACTCTTCTTTATAAGGCGTAATTCAAACAGGCGACTTTCCCCTACCAAAGACAAGCGAAAACGACCCCCCCCCTCCCTTCCCTCGCAGCACAGGATGTGCCCTGACTGAGGCTTCTAAATCTATCACAGTAAGAAGAGCAGTTCCGTGACATCTGAAACTCTAATGTCATTTAAAATAGTCGAATGATGACAGTGATGTTGTAAAAAGCAAAACGAACCTTTCACATGAAATTGTAAGATTCGATAATAAAGAGTCATGGCATCTCAGAAAGAATCTGAAACCATTGAAATAGTCTAAGGATTGCAGCGATGGTAGGTAGGTATAACAAACCTTTAAACTAATCACATTGACTAGGGAGATTCGCTTCTAGAAAATCGTGGCTTCTGAAGAAAACGAAATCTTCGAAATAGTCTAACGAGTAGAAAAAAATGAAGTACCTGAGGTTGAGTGATAGCGACGCATCACGTCCAGAACATAGTTTAACTCGACAACAGTTCTATGAATCAGATCTAACCACATGTCTTCATTCCTGGTCCTAAACTGTAGCAGTTCTGCGTTCCCAAACTCTTCGTTGAGAGTCGGTTCAACGCTGTCGGACGGGCATTCTTTAACCTAAAACAGACATTACTGATATCGCATTTTCTCCTGTGATCTTCTCTAATCCTACCGCATAGCAATTCCCATCTATGTAGCCGACACACGAATTGTACATCGTTGACGGTGGTGCCAACTCGCCAAGAAGTACGACGGTGGAACGTTGATCATCGGCCGCTTTGAACACAAGCACTACTGTACCCTTCCTACGATATGCAGCGTCCTCAGCTGCCCAAAGTAGGTGACACAGCTGATTACTACCAGTGTGCGGGATGACACGCGAATATGGGTACAACATCTTAAATAAACCACTTAGACTTTGAAATCGCTGCGCTTTAAACTTACGTCTGTGTTTTGGGGGCAGAAAATGCGACGGCTTCTTGCGAACGCATCGAAACTGCTCATCGTGTGATCAGTGTCGAACCGAAGACAGCGGTTCACCGTCGACTGCATCCACAGCAGGAGAAGTTCAGCGGTGAGCGATGTAGACTGCCCCGTCGACTTTGCATAACGCATGGCCATGTGACGTTTTCGACAAACCAGCCTCGGTTGGGTGTATTCCAATGGTACGAGTTGCCATTGCCGACTTCCTGACGCTTTATCACTGCCTGCAGTTCAAAGTTAAGATACTCATCAATGCTGCCTATGCCCATATTTACCTTCTTTGCATGAAACTTCCAACACTAGTCCAGAAAGATCGCAGACGGTTTCGAAGGTGTCGTCGTGTGCAGTGAACTGGTAGGGATCTCCTGAAGATGTATTTACTACAGGTGATTGTTCAATCTACTCGGAATGTTTACCGTGTTCTGGCGAAGCGGCGGATGATGATGATGTAGTCGGTAACGAGTCGCTTTTCGGTCTGACAACTCGGGGCTTAAAAAGCGGAACCCTTCGTGGCGGCTTCGACTGCTCCGTTGCACTGCCCGTTTTTTTCAAGTGTTGTTCCATCTGTTCGGTCTCATCTGAACAGATTAGTCGAGTGGAAAGGCCTCCTGGATAACCCTGTTTTCACTTACTCATTTTTACAGCGACCTTGCGACGCCTTTCCGTTGCTGACTCCTCGCTAGAGCTTTCGTCCGAAACCTCTACTAAAACAATATTTTTTTCTGGAGATGTTTCATGCATTGTATAACAATAACTTTACCCAATACCTTGACGTGAAGGTGAAAGTTTTGGCTCTTTTCTAGGCGATGTTTCCGCATTGTATAACAATAACTTTACCCAATACCTTGACGTGAAGGTGAAAGTTTTGGCTCTTTTCTAGGCGATTTCCGCATGGCCTTCTGCCCAGAATTATCTGAATCAATGCTGTACAAGTAAGAACATATTATACTTTTATATATTGTGAAGATACCAGTCGGTTTTGAAGGGACGTATAATTCATCGCCCTTAAGTACTCCCTCCTCATCTTCTGATGTGTCTAGTTCGCTTGCAGCAGATTCTTCGTCTGAGTCCGGTTCAGGTAATGATTCCGCGACGGTGTCGAACCTATAGAAATGATCCAAGGCGGAGCATTCGAAACTCGAACGCAGAAATCATACCCTTCAAACTTGACACGTCTCTTGGCCGCCGCCACTTCATCGCTGAACAGGATTTTCTCTCTATCTGCCAACATCCGCAAATATCGATATGCCTTCACCGCAGGTTTTGCAAATTCGTCCACATAGTACTGAAGCTGAGTACGCTGTGAGTGCCCTAAATAATTACACCATTCTCAAGAGCCGGAATCGAAGAGGAAAACGAGTGACATTAACCTAACAGTTTGGAGACGTCCTTGTCAGCAGGTTCCCCTCTATGTTGGCCTTTGTCTTGATCGAGATACGACTGGTACTGTGATGTGCTCGATGCATGCCTCGTCTACAATACATTACACGAGATCCTTGACTGCCTCCGAAGAGGGTACAACTGCAACTCACTGCATTACAAGTGATCCCTATTCCTTCACAGTTGATCAGCAGCATGAAACGTTTGAGTAGGGAGACGGACATAGGCGTATGAGACAGGTCTGCCGGCTCCATCCCAAGAAGAAGGGGTCTTTTTCCTCACTCATGTCACCAAGCCCACGCCCTTCGGTTACGCTGAAATGATAACATTTTATGCATTTTCTCCCCTAGACCTTGCACCTACAATGCGCGCAGTGTTTTGTAGTGTTTCAGCCATCGGTGTGATTTCGTGTCCAGAACGAAGAGACCGCTTTTACATGCGGTCCGCTCACCCGTCCTTGAGCGCTGCTTTGGATTGGGATAGCGGCCAACCTGAAATTTGATGTCAAAAAAGGTGCGCCATAAGGTCGAATCATCAAAAAACTTCTACCCAGTAGATTTCAGAACCATCCGCAGTACTTTCTGTGCACTTGATTAATCCCAGCGATTCATCGGGTTTTTCGACGACACTGCCAACAATTGTCTTATAGACAACTTCGTTCCTAGTTCGCATTACAGTGCATTATATACGCAATGAGTGCACTGAAATACAATTACTGTATTTACGTAGGAACTAGGGACAGCTTTGTAGCATACCTCATGACGAAATTGTATTCTGCACAAATTAGCGATTTGGGGTCCCTTGCGAATCTTTTCATTACTTCTTCCACGGTTTTGTCAATAACTGAGTGATCCAGAATGACTCGCATAACTCCATATTTTGGGAATTCCTGAAGAAGGCAGTGTGGTTAGCTGTGAAAGTTTTGTGCAGAATGTTGTGTGCAAATAAGATGGACCTTCCGCGGCTTCCCTGGGGTAATCAGTCCTTGGTACGAGTCGCGAGACCTCATCTCGCTCTTGAGCTGAGCCAGATAGTCCTTCGAGTTTTCGATCGCTCTTGTGATGAGTTCCATTCTTCGCTGACCACCATCTAATCAATGCATACTTTGCAACACTTAAACCTTGGGAAATAATCCAGAGAACTAAACCAACTTGCATCGATATGCCTCTTCAGGAATTTATAGAATGCGATGAGGGCCTTGACAAAGTTTATCCTGACGCCGACTGTCACTCCCACTTTTTGCGTCATTTCCAGAAAATCCGGGAGCATTCGTTCAGAGAATATGGCATCATCTATTGTTACGATCTTCCACATCTGAACATTCATGGTGATTCCCTTCAGATCCAGTTACTGCAAATAGTAGCCGCTCACCGCTGACGTCCCCCATGGCAACTAGCATATAGCGCTCCACGTATTGCCCGTAATGCTCGCCTCCTTTCAACGGGTCCACCGAAGGGACGCTTTCTCTCGACATGCTGTCAAGTGTGAACATTTTGGATTACGCGACAAGAAACTAATTTCTAAGTTGAACGCTCACCACAAACGTTTGCAGAGATTTCCGAAAGGCAACCAGTAGAGGATGGACCTCCCAGCGCAATTTTCTCCACAACTTCGTTGACAGATCCGCGCGCCTCATCCAAACTGAATAAAGTAAGGGGTGCCTCCTCTACAACATTAGTCGTACCAAAAAACATACATGTATCAGCCGTTATGGTGTAATCTTGAACGTAGTAGTCTCGCGCAAAGTCGTCATCGTAGTAGGAGAACATCAGTTCCTTGTAGTGCTTCGAAAGGAAGTGAGGATGTATGTTCTGTCCACCTAAACAGAAACATCCCCATTACACGAGAAGTTATCGACACGTATATTAAACAGGTTCACCCGTGTAGTGTTTGTCGTAGGCGATCCTGTACTCGTTTTCCCGACTGATGAACGGTCCACGGAACGTTTGCGGGATATGCTACAGGTAGAAAGGTCACGTAAATAAGGAGGCATGTAGTACAAAGTAGTTTCAGAACCTGCTGAACTGGAGTAGCGGCTAGCTGATTGGCAAGGATAGTCTCAACATCTTCGCCCATTTGTGCCTCCTCCCGATGTTGCATTTGCGGATACTGTTCAAGGAAGCGTTGGCGAACCACTGCTTCGCGTTCGTATGGCTATAACACCGCATTATCTTCTCGCGTGAGCTTCACTGACAAAAATACAGAACAAACCATGTAGATTGGGATGCCCCCCTCCTTCAATTGCTTCGCAACCGCTTTGTAGGCGTCCCATTCCCGGTCCGTGATTGGTTCCGGCACGAGACTGAAGTCCACTTTTGTCTTTTTCATCCGCTCCACGATGCCACGACTCGTCTGTATGGCCACCTGAACACCAATGCAGATTGCTGTCTTGAGGTTGTGCGCAACAGCATTACAACTCCACCTCGAGGTCATCCCCACTGAACTCCTTGTGGGTGTTCGTGATGTGGGCCCGCAGGCGAAACCTCGCGTGTCGACCGCATACGATGCAGAACTGATAGCCGGCATGAGGGCGCGGAGGGAGATAGACCTCTGAATACACCAATGCATTTCTCCCGAATAATGGTGCGAAAGAATCTCACCATCTGTTAACGAAACCGGTGGCTTTTTAATCCGCCCACAATCGATCCAAGAGGGGACCAACTCTTTAGCGAGAGCAGAGATGCGACGCGCCCTTTTGACTGCATACTCTTCGGCGGCGCGCCCGGGTTGACTGCCCTCCACCAAACCACCATCCATTCTTCTTCACTATCGCCTAAATGTAAAGGTGCGCTCTCCGCGGACGAAGCAAGAAGCAAGACGAATGAAGAATCGTCATATATCTTTATTATACTATACAAATGAGAAAGTTTTTGTGTTACTATTGCTATTGTTTATGACATCATTTATGTACTGTTCTGAACGATTTTTGTTATTGTCACTGTGTCCGAGTGATGTGTGTATTACCACGATGTTATCGATCACTGTTTGTGCATCTGTTCAGTAGATGCAGTTCAAGGCATTTCGAGGAGCTTTCGCTCCAGGAGCCTGGAAATACCTTTCCTGTATCACTTATATTTGTACCGTGCGGTTCTTTTTGTTGTTTATGATTGTATTAGGTTGTCGCATAAGTTCTTATACACGATTTTTTTGTAAATATCTCAAAAATGAACCAGCCTGGAGATTAGAGGTATGCACCATCACCATTCACTACTCGACGCCAGCGCTCAGGCAGCTTGTCGATTCCATCCTTCCAGAACGACGGAGGCTGGGACTTGAAGAAGTCGTCGAGCGCCTTTCTGACCTGATCCTTTGTTTCGAACTTTTTTCCGTCCAGATAGCGCTGCAGGTGGCTGAACAGCCAGTAGTCAGAAGGAGCGAGGTCAGGGCTGTAGGGAGGGTGGGCGACCATCAGCCATCCGTACTTCTCCAGCTCGGCCTGGGTCGCCTTTGCAGTGTGAGGTCGGGCGTTGTCATGGTGGAAGTAGATTTCCGCATTCCTTCCACGAGTACGGTCGACGTGATCTTTCAATTTCCGCAGCTGGGTCACGTATGTGGAAGCGTCAATCGTCTGTCCCTTCTCCAGCAGCTCCCAGTACTCCATGCCTCTTCTGGACCACCAACAGGACAGGAGAACCTTTTTGGGGTGAAGGTCGGCCTTTGGGGTGGCTTCTGGCTGTTCTCCTTTGTTGACCCACTGCCGCTTCCTCACAGCGTTAAGAAGTGAAGCCTCTTTTGGAAAGTGAGGAGAGAAGTGCAGGTGGTCACCCTCCTCGAGAGGTCATAAGCGGACAGTTCATGTGGGACCCATCGACCAAGCTTTGCTACCTTGCCGAGCTTTTCTAGTCCACGTGCAACCGTCGAATGATCATAGCTAAGCATGGTCGCCATTTCTCTGGTGGTGAGGTACGGGTCCTCCACGGTGGAACGTAGTACTTCCAAATCCAACTCCATCGGCCGACCCGACCTCGGAGCATCTTCGAGAGAAAAGTCTCCTTTCTTGAATTTGGCGAACCAATTCTTGCATGTCATGTAAGAGATGACGTCCTCACCGTATGTATCCACCAGCTTGGTATGGGCTTCCTTTGCATTCCAGCCGAAATCGTGGAGCAAAACCAAACAGTGGCGCAGGTACGTTTTGTCACAGTGCAAATTGTGCGACATTGTGTACTGCAAATGCAAGCTCGGTGAGTGATAGCTAGTGTAATGAAAGAGTATAATGTACACGTCATGCACACATGATGACGTAATACCAACCTCCATGCGAACGAAATAGAAATAGATCAAACACGTGTATAACAACTTATGCAACAACCTAATATCTGTATTAAGCTTGACAACGTTTGGCCACATTGTTATCTGATGTACCTCTGTTTATGTGTGTTTATAGAGAGATCCATTGCATGTACATAACTGCAAAAAGAAACGATGGAAAAGAAAGAAAATCAAAAAGGACTGAAAAGAACAAAAATCAACAGCTGCCTAATGATCTACTGATCGATATTTTCCCAGCGATTCTGGGAGACCCCTTGAAAAAGGCTGCACACGCCCCCTAGTTCCCTTCCTTGACACGATCGAACTGTCGAGGGATATAGCACACTTAAAACCGAAAAAATTGCAAAAAATACTAAACCAAACAAAGTTCTCCCATCTTTCAAGATACGACGCCGCACCTCTTTCAACAACAAGCAAATACGACCCCCCCCCCTCTCACGGCGATCATGAAACAAGAATGATCAAAAAGAAAATCGAATCGTCATCAAATCACAAATCAATCACATCAAAAAGGAAACCAAAAAGAAAAGAAACTCAAAAAATCAAATAACAGTCAGGAATCTACCAAAACTAGTAAAGAAAAAAAAACAAAAAAGAAGAAAAAAGCAGGACGAACCTGTCACCGTAACTTAGATACTGAAGGGAACCGTGGAATCTGAAAAAAAAATAAATTACCAGTAGTAAATCACTGTGCATTCCAGCCATCACTTCAGTCACTAGGTCCATAGAAGGAGAAATAAAAACAAACAAATATTATGGGACTAATATCCCTGATACAAAGAATTTCCAATGCAAAAAACATATGAACAGCTTTATCTGAATTCATCGAATAAAATCATTATATGAAAATCTCAATTTTCTTTCTTCGGAACCTCGAAAATCGGACCCTAAATAAAGGTATATTTGTTTCCCAGTCTTCAACAAGTAACCTATCTGGTCTCTTCACTCACACCATTTACTCCATTTTCTCGTCATCTTCGATGACGTCATCGACATCAAATGTGTGCACAGGTCCTTCATATCCTGAATGTCTTCCTTCTCCACCTAAACTAGCAATGTAAGTGTAGTTGCCATACCTATCAACAAAAAGAATACCTCTGCTAGTGTGCTGGCTATCCTCTCTGAATGGCATAGCACCCCCATCATCTCCCTGGCCACGCGAAGTAGGCAATCCCGTGCTTTTTCTAAACGTTTTTGCAAGAAGACCCCTTAACATAATCACTCATCTTCACTGACTTCATCAAGTGAATGCCATAACCGAGAACATAACTCACTCTTTTTGTGACGATTCAGATTGATTCAGATTGACGCGAACCACTGCTCCGCGTTCGTATGGCTATAACACCGCATTATCTTCTCGCGTGAGCTTCACTGACAAAAATACAGAACAAACCATGTAGATTGGGATGCCCCCCTCCTTCAATTGCTTCGCAACCGCTTTGTAGGCGTCCCATTCCCGTTCCGTGATTGGTTCCGGCACGAGACTGAAGTCCACTTTTGTCTTTTTCATCCGCTCCACGATGCCACGACTCGTCTGTATGGCCACCTGAACACCAATGCAGATTGCTCTCTTGAGGTTGTGCGCAACAGCATTACAACTCCACCTCGAGGTCATCCCCACTGAACTCCTTGTGGGTGTTCGTGATGTGGGCCCGCAGGCGAAACCTCGCGTGTCGACCGCATACGATGCAGAACTGATAACCGGCATGAGGGAACGGAGGGAGATAGACCTCTGAATACACCAATGCATTTCTCCCGAATAATGGTGCGAAAGGATCTCACCATCTGTTAACGAAACCGGTGGCTTTTTAATCCGCCCACAATCGATCCAAGAGGGGACCAACTCTTTAGCGAGAGCAGAGATGCGACGCGCCCTACTGACTGCATACTCTTCGGCGGCGCGCCCGGGTTGACTGCCCTCCACCAAATCACCATCCATTCTTCTTCACTATCGCCTAAATGTAAAGGTGCGCTCTCCGCGGACGAAGCAAGAAGCAAGACGAATGAAGAATCGTCATATATCTTTATTATACTATACAAATGAGAAAGTTTTTGTGTTACTATTGCTATTGTTTATGACATCATTTATGTACTGTTCTGAACGATTTTTGTTATATTCACTGTGTCCGAGTGATGTGTGTATTACCACGATGTTATCGATCACTGTTTGCATCTGTACTGCAGATGCAGTTCAAGGCATTTCGAGGAGCTTTCGCTCCAGGAGCCTTTAACTGAGAATCACCTGGAAATACCTTTCCTGTATCACTTATATTTGTACCGTGCGGTTCTTTTTGTTGTTTATGATTGTATTAGGTTGTCGCATAAGTTCTTATACACGACTTTTTTGTAAATATCTCAAAAACGAACCAGCCTGGAGATTAGAGGTATGCACCATCACCATTCACTACTCGACGCCAGCGCTCAGGCAGCTTGTCGATTCCATCCTTCCAGAACGACGGAGGCTGGGACTTGAACAAGTCGCCGAGCGCCTTTCTGACCT
>MU913256.1:0-10043 GCA_036418165.1 Cooperia oncophora | reverse complement strand
GATGTACGGTGTTCCAATGCAAAAAACATATGAACAGCTTTATCTGAATTCATCGAATAAAATCATTATATGAAAATCTCAATTTTCTTTCTTCGGAACCTCGAAAATCGGACCCTAAATAAAGTTCTATTTGTTTCCCAGTCTTCAACAAGTAACCTATCTGGTCTCTTCACTCACACCATTTACTCCATTTTCTCGTCATCTTCGATGACGTCATCGACATCAAATGTGTGCACAGGTCCTTCATATCCTGAATGTCTTCCTTCTCCATCTAAACTAGCAATGTAAGTGTAGTTGCCATACCTTATCAACAAAAAGAATACCTCTGCTAGTGTGCTGGTTATCCTCTCTGAGATGGCATAGCACCTCCCATCATCTCCCTGGCCACGCGAAGTAGGCAATCCCTTGCTTTTTCTAGTGAGACTTCGACCTCTTGCGCCGAATAAAAAACGTTTTTGCAAGAAGATCCCTTAACATAATCACTCATCTTCACTAACTTCATCAAGTGAACGCCATTCAACCGAGAACATCACTCACTCTTTTTGTGACGGGGGTTGGCTCGGCTTGATAGGAACAGGAAAATGGTCCCGGGTGATTCGCCAACACTTTATCAAACGGCAACATTTTCTGGAAAAGAATCTCTCACAAAAGAATAGTAATAAGATGCAAACCCCAATGGAGACATTATTAGGTTGTCCCAAAAGTTCTGGGACACTTTCAAACTTTTTTTCGAATTAAGTTTATTCCAGTGGGAAGCAATTTTGATCAGCTATACAGGGGGGGGGCAAAAAAAAGTCATTCCGGCCGAGTCACATATGAGCGAAGTTTTCGCAGCCCAGACAGAGGAAGTGGATATGAGTACCAGGGCGGAAGATACCCAAGATCTTCCTCTATAAGCAGGAGCCGGCTGCCGCCATTCACCTTCATGTACACCAAAATATGAAGTCATCTCCAGTCGCGGCCTGAGTGGAGAACGCCTTTGGAATTCACGTGGCCTCCAAACAGCTGCGGAACTTCTTGAATGGAATCACCCATGGATAGCTACCTGGAGACCAGTACTCTTGATCTGCAAGACCTCAAACATCGAGCAGCTCCGGCAACGTCGCTACGGTCCAGGACATCATCTTCACCCCATTCACCAAGGCGCGGGTTGATGGTGTGGACCGGCCGTACCTGGAATGGGAAGACCGATATTTTCTTTGTAGACCCCGACTGAAGGTGAGCGCTGGCGGTTACATCAAGTAACTCGAGAAGGATATCCTCCCTACATGTGGTCGCCCGTACCTTCTTGGAGACCTTGTGCTGCTACAGGTTTGGGTGCCACCACATGGAATCGAAGGGTTTTGGAAAAACTCCCGCCTACTTCGAATGGAAGGGCGTTTCGTACCTGATGAAGATGTAATATTGAAATATGTCCCCTGACCTGAACCCACTCAATTACCTAGTTCGGGCGGAGCTCAACAGGGTGGTCTACAGTGGCGGAGAAATCAACGATCTCGCTCAACTCCGGTACCCACTCACTTTCGCGCGGCCGAATCTCTCGATGGCGCTCCTCCAGAAGGCTGTGGCGGAGTATCATTATAGTATTTAATGTGCTCTTTAATATGGTAGTAAAAATGTCCGATAAAAATTTAATAAAGTGTAACTTATAGCGCCTTGAAAGTCATGGAGGCAAAATGACTTTTTTTTGGCCCCCCCTGTATATGTCACCTTCATTGGCAACTTGTTGCCAATCACTACGCAATGTGTGGTTGCCCTGCTTCCAGAAGCCTCCTAGTTCTGTGGCCAGAAAGGGTTGACTAATTCCCACTATATGTTGACTCCGAGAATAAAAAAGAAAAAATTCACAACAGTGACAAGACTTTCCAACCTGCTGTTGGTGAGGGCAGTTTAAGCATTCGCCAGTGTCTCCTCATCCCCTAAACAAGACTTAGACCTGCCATTGGTGGCGACTACTATGTCGACGACTCTGGTCATCTGCGCTCTAAACCTAGTCCTCTTTTATAAAGGGATACGAAGGTGCGGTCAAAAGGTCCCCGCCCCTGGCGGCTACGTAGACGCCCACTTCTTTCTTCACCTGAGCGGCTTGTTTTTTGCTACCATGTGTTCCTGAAAATGCTTCTGTCTCGCACTGCTCCAAGTTCGGTCGCAGGACCTCTTCAGCCTTCTCAATTCTAGGCCCTCGCTGCTGGAATTTGACGGTGCCTAACTCTGGCGACCGCGGTGCAGGTCGTCACTTTCGCGTGGCTGCGACAGGTGAAACCTATCGGCTTTCTGGCCACTAGACCCGACTTAGTGTAGAACTTATGTTAAGACGTTTAAAAAATTAGGGGCCCAGTTTGGCGACAGGGAGGGACATTTCGCACTTTCTTGCTTCACTGGCTCCGGTTTACAAGTCTTACTCTGGTGAAACCTGTGAGTTGTGAAGCTGGAGCATCATAAGAATTCACAGGTCCATCACCATCATAGGAATTCTGGAGTCATCATGTAATAATCTGTCTACTCTTGAAAGCTTATGGAGTAGCTCTTGAGATGGGTCGAAACGTCCCGAGAAGTTCCACATGTACAAATTTCCCCCCTCCCCCCCCCCGGTCGGCCAACTGCCCCTCAATAAGGTGCACGAGCACCCGGCGTCGTCGCAACTTGGATGTCCTGATATACACCTGGCAACTAGATAGATGGGAATTAACCTTGGAATCGACAAGTTAACATGCCTTCTCAGGGATCTGAGTATGCTTGCAGCCGTATCTGCGTAACGGTTATTGGCCCGATGCCAATGGGAAGCCCGTCCAAATTTGCTTTCTTAGTCGTGTACAATAAAGCTTTTTTTTTACAAATTTTCGACCGTTTCATTTCCCTTTTTCGCTCTTTTCCCCACTGTATGGCACCCTTGCTTCAGACCAAATACCAAATTATCGTGCCTATGCCTCCAAGATCAGCGTCACGTTGTTTGTTTGAAAAGCAAGGAATGTGATGGGAGTTCACGCGTCAGATGCACACAGAAGGCCTCTTGGAGTGCGTTCATACTCAACAATATCCTCGTCATACTTAGCCACTACAGTGCTCCACCTAATGGGCAGGTGGCATTCCCCTCTCCAGAACTGAGGAGGCTGCGAGTAGAGTAAGTAGGCAGCCTCTCGACTGATATCATCGAAGTTGCTGAAAGTTTTCTTCGCTAAGAAAGCCTTATGGAGGTGAAGCAGGGCTCCAACCGCGTTGTGGCTTGGTAGCGATTCATATAGCGAAGTGTGTCGAAAATGATGAATTTCAATTACCGTTTTTCATATGAGAACAGCGACTGCGAGGGACGGTGAAGAAGCTGTGGAATGCTTACCTCACACACTTCCCATAGACCACATAACTGGATCTCGAAATGGCTGCGGAAAAATCTGATACGAGATTCAAAAAAAATGTCGGACAACCTAATACTTATGCCATCATTACCCAGATGAACTTTAATTACCCTATCTGCGCTTACGCCGTAAAAAAGAAGCCCTTTGTCATCGTAATTCAATGCTGGACAGCAATAAATGAGCAGAAGTGGGTATTTGGCAAAAGAATCGTATTTCGATGCGCAGTGGGCGTCGCGTGAGCGCATCGAAATACGATGGGGGGGGGGGCGGGGGCGGGGTGGGGACAACACAGAAAACACGTGGAACGGGGAGAACCACGAAGAGTCAACAACCGATAACATTCTTCTCAGAGGCCGATACGACCCCTCCCCCCCCCCCTTTATCCAAGGTCCAAACACGACCCCCTGCTGGGAATCACAACCGACGTGCCCTGTTTGAAATGATACAGTTACAACGTACTGCGATTCTATATCGCATAAGGACCGAAATTGCTCAAAGATGCTGGAAACGCTCAATCTCTTCTAGCCGCGTGTCTTTCCATGCTTCTATAGAAAGCGGTCGTCATTATGTAGCCGGTGGATTAAATGCATACGATCATTCATCCTCTCTTCGTCGCACTCTAGGGGTATCGATGCGTCACTTATTGCGTTATCGTGAGAGCAAGCGTCAGAAAAACCCACTACTTGGAAACACCTCCTTTTTGACTGACTGTGACAATGTCGACGATACTTCTGCTAGGAGACGGGCAAGAGAATCGTAAGCTGCCGGTTCGTCGCGCGCGACAATGGGTGTGATATTTCCTTAATTTGCATTACACTTTCGAATGGAGCATCGAATCGCAACCTGCTACCTTTTTGGAATGTTCATGGTTATCCATCAGGTCTTGCAGCTGGGGAAAATTTCTGCAACGATATGACCCCCCCTCCCTCCTTCCCCTCGCTTTCCACCCACCATACCTTTCTATTACTGGTTGTTTTCTTTCTGGTTTGCTCAGTAACTTGGGGCAGACACATCACGCCCCTCCTGGCACCGCCCCGCCTGACTGCGACGATATCAACTATAATTCAATATCAGTATTTGGTCGCCCAAGCCCCTTAGCGTTTTGACAGTGTCACGTCATCTCTTCTGGATTCTGGGTCATTGGACAAAAACATATCGATAAAATATTAAGGACCAACAGAATCTCTAATCTTAGCTACTTTTCGGGCCTCCACCCCGTATCCACTGGAAATTCGAGCGAACATTAGGTTCGTCAGTGAGGCCTTGTTAGTCCTGGAGGGCGTTTTCATTTTCTGAGACAAGTATGCACCATGCCATTTCTCGCGGAGGGCCAATCAAGTCATAGAGAAAGCAGGGCACATTACTGGTTGGGGATTTCAGTCGAGTCTCTGCCTCTCTGTCCCTCCTCATCGAATTGAGCCGCTGAGCGGGGGGGGGGGCGTCAAATTAAATGTTTCCAGCCCAAATACGACTCCGCCTCTCCTGGCGGCCAAATACGCCCCTCCCCCCTGTTGGGGATCTAACAACGATGTGCCCTGAGGAAGGGCGCGGTGTAGTGCTGGTCTCGTGGGGGCAAATGGGAGCATTAGCTCATATAATGAGCCTTGTTTGAAGTCAAAGGGATATTTTCATTCTTCGAGATAAATATGAAAACGCCGTTTCCTGCAAGAGGTCAAAAGCCATGGACGAGAGGTGGGGTGCAGGACTGGTCCTGTGGGGTAACCCGCCGACCAGCATGACCTATGCTAGAGCAATCTTCGAGTAATCCGCTACATAATCAGGGTGAAAACGAGGAGTCGTCTCGGCGAGAGCGGCACTGCAAACAGCATTGCTTGACATTCGCACCAGAACTTATTTGATACAGGCAAGACAATCGCAGTAAGTTGATATCAAGATAGCATTTCAGTTGTTTTTCAATAACAATTTCAATACAAACAATATCAATTAAAAAAAAGAAAAAGAATTAGAAGGAAACCCACCTCACTGAGGGAGTCCGCAGTCCGCTTTGGGACTGTGAGCTATTGTGAAATCACATGACACCCCCCCTCGAGATGACAACAACCCCTCCGTGGTTACTGTAAGTGCAGATCTGCAGTCCTCTAGTCGATAACCCACACAAATAGGGGTTATCGACTAGAGGACCACAAATTTTGCCAGTGTTAACAAAATATTAGGTTGTCCGGAAAGTTCTCAGCGTTTTGTGCACCTATTTTGTACATTCACTGCTGATTAAAAACTCATTCTGCCTTGCTTCTCAGTAGCACATCCTGTAGAGAATTTCTTGCGCTATCTGATGGTATAATTGCCGTCCATTGCTTGATAAACCCCCTTTTTTCAAGATTTTTTCAAGCATGTGAAAAGAGCACTTCGGACGATTTTTTTCTTCGACTATAAATTGGGCAATCCGCAATCGAAACAGCTCAACAAATTAACCAGGTGTGGGGGCCCAATAGTGCTAGAGAAAGCACTGTGCGGCAATGGCTCAACAAATTTCGTTCTGGAGATTTCAGCCTTGAAGGTGAACCTCATAGCGGTCGACCTAAAGCAATATCTGACGAGGATTTTAGGGGGATTTTGGAGGCTGACCCATCCCAAACAGTTCGAGAGATAGCAGAAGAGCTAGGCCTTGGCAAATCCACTGTTGCAGATGGTCTGGAACGCATTGGGAAG
The DNA here is from genome assembly GCA_036418165.1 of Cooperia oncophora. Lineage (NCBI taxonomy): Eukaryota > Metazoa > Nematoda > Chromadorea > Rhabditida > Trichostrongylidae > Cooperia > Cooperia oncophora. The sequence goes on along the minus strand of MU913256.1, from coordinate 4,020 downwards.
GTGAAAAAACTCGACAATTGGGTGCCCCACAATCGGAGTGACCGGCAGGAATCGGCACGTCTCGAGGTTCCTTCTGCATTGCTTTTGCGCAGCAGAAACGACCTGTTTTTGGGCCGAATTGTCACCTGTGATGAAAAATGGGTCATGTATGATAACAGGAGACGTTCCGGACAGTGGTTGGATTTCGACGAACCACCGAGGTAATTTTCAAAGCCGAACCCTCACGAAAAAAGATTCTGGTCACGGCTTGGTGGTCATCGGCTGGTGTGATCCACTATAACTTTTTATCACCAGGCCAAACCATCACAGCAGAACCCTACTGTGAAGAAATCGACGAATTGTACCGAAAATTTTGTCAGATGCAGCCAACACTTATCAAAAGAAAGGGTCCGATTCTTTTGCATGACAACGCCCGCCCACACGTTTCACAAATCACTATCCATAAATTGAACGAATTGGGGGTTGAAGTTCTACCTCAACCGCCATATTCTTCAGACCTTTCGCCAACCGACTATCACCTTTTCAAACATTTTCAGAACTTCCTTGCTGGAAAATACTTCATCAATTAGGACCAGGCAAAAAAGACCTTCGTGGATTTCGTGGATTCTCGACCACCCAGTTTTTTCTTTGATGGGATTTCTCGACTGCTGTCACATTGGCAAAAGTGTGCTGATTCGAATGGTGCCTATTTCGATTAAATCCGATGAGTATTAAAAAAGTTACGATCGTTTAAAGTGAAACACCCAAAACGCTGAGAACTTTCCGGACAACCTAATAATGCCAGTGTTGGCAATACATCGCCAACTTACCTTGAAAGAAGGTAAGTCAACTGGCAACATGTTGCCAACACTGGCAGTATGTTGTTAACACTCTCACAGTATGAGACGGCATCACGGATCGCGTTCTCAAGGGATACGTTCAGAACTCCACAAGTTTCCTCGTAGATCAGACCTGAGCTTCACACCACCTCGGCGAGTAAGACAACGGATGGCTGGCTTGGTGATGCCTTGGATATTGTCGCGAAGAACTTTGCGATGGCGCCTAGCACCCCCTTTGCCGAGTCCCTTGCCTCCTTTTCCACGTCCGGACATTGTTGCGTTGATAGCGGTTGCACTCGCGAACAAGATGCTGCTGACCCAAGCGCCTCCCTTATATACACTCCACTTGGGTATCCACGCGGGGCCCCCAAAAATGGATCAACGATCGCATCACTCCTACTCCCATTTACTGCTTCTACTGCCCCCTATTCAAAAAGCCACCCTTTTCAACTCATTTGCACATTCGCACTGAACACTTCTATAGAATTGAAATACACACATACAACAGTTTATAGCACACATTTATTCAACACAATATTTCTCGTATGTATTCGTTTTTTCGACATTTGTGGCCCTAAAGAGGGCCGTAGGGTTAGATTGAGATCCAATCGCGAAGCGCTCGAACTTAAGCACGTTCACCACGGATACGGCGAGAAAGCTGGATGTCCTTGGGCATGATGGTGACACGCTTGGCGTGGATAGCGCACAAGTTGGTATCTTCGAATGAGACCGACGAGGTATGCCTCCGAGGCCTCTTGGAGAGCCATCACAGCCGACGATTGGAAACGCAGATCGGTCTTGAAATCCTGAGCGATTTCACGGACCAGGCGCTGGAACGGCAATTTGCGGATGAGCAGCTCGGTCGACTTCTGGTAACGACGGATTCTCACGAAGAGCGACTTTACCTGGACGGTAACGATGAACTTCTTTACACCACCGGTAACCGTGCTGACTTGCTAGCACCTTGATAGCCAGCTGCTTTCGTGGGGCCTTACCATCAGTAGATTTACGAGCTGTTTGCTTGGTACGAACCATTGATGCTGAGTGTTTGGAGCGAACGGTAAGCGCTATTGAAATCCTGAGCGATTTCACGGACCGGGAGCTGGAACGGTAATTTGCGAATGAGCAGCTCGGTCGACTTCTGATAACGACGGATCTCACGAAGAGCGACTTTACCTGGACGGTAACGATGAACTTCTTTACACCACCGGTAACCGGTGCTGACTTGCTAGCAGCCTTGATAGCCAGCTGCTTTCGTGGGGCCTTGCCACCAGTAGATTTACGAGCGGTTTGCTTGGTACGAACCATTGACGCTGATGCTGAGTGTTCGGAGCGAACGGTAAGCGAACCGGTGCCTATCGCCTTTTATACGCTTTTCGCGTGAGAGGGCGGAGCCTATTCATAGGTGACCCTTGCTGTGCTTACCCCTCATCTTTCTTTTAGTGACATGGTTGCAAAAATCCTGTAGAGAATCCTGTAGAGAATTTCTTGCGCTATCTGATGGTATAATTGCCGTTTCACCATTGCTTGATAAACCCCCTTTTTTCAAGATTTTTTCAAGCATGTGAAAGAGACTTCGGACGATTTTTTCTTCGACTATAAATTGGGGCAATCCGCAATCGAAACAGCTCAACAAATTAACCAGGTGTGGGGGCCCAATAGTGCTAGAGAAAGCACTGTGCGGCAATGGCTCAACAAATTTCGTTCTGGAGATTTCAGCCTTGAAGATGAACCTCATAGCGGTCGACCTAAAGCAATATCTGACGAGGATTTTAGGGGGATTTTGGAGGCTGACCCATCCCAAACAGTTCGAGAGATAGCAGAAGAGCTAGGCCTTGGCAAATCCACTGTTGCAGATGGTCTGGAACGCATTGGGAAGGTGAAAAAACTCGACAATTGGGTGCCCCACAATCGGAGTGACCGGCAGGAATCGGCACGTCTCGAGGTTCCTTCTGCATTGCTTTTGCGCAGCAGAAACGACCTGTTTTTGGGCCGAATTGTCACCTGTGATGAAAAATGGGTCATGTATGATAACAGGAGACGTTCCGGACAGTGGTTGGATTTCGACGAACCACCGAGGTAATTTTCAAAGCCGAACCCTCACGAAAAAAAGATTCTGGTCACGGTTTGGTGGTCATCGGCTGGTGTGATCCACTATAACTTTTTATCACCAGGCCAAACCATCACAGCAGAACCCTACTGTGAAGAAATCGACGAATTGTACCGAAAATTTTGTCAGATGCAGCCAACACTTATCAAAAGAAAGGGTCCGATTCTTTGCATGACAACGCCCGCCCACACGTTTCACAAATCACTATCCATAAATTGAACGAATTGGGGGTTGAAGTTCTACCTCAACCGCCATATTCTTCAGACCTTTCGCCAACCGACTATCACCTTTTCTAACATTTTCAGAACTCCCTTGCTGGAAAATACTTCATCAATCAGGACCAGGCAAAAAAGCCTTAGTGGATTTCGTGAATTTTCGACCACCCAGTTTTTTACTTTGATGGGATTTCTCGACTGCTGTCACATTGGCAAAAGTGTGCTGATTCGAATGGTGCCTATTTCGATTAAATCCGATGAGTATTAAAAAAGTTACGATCGTTTAAAGTGAAACACCCAAAACGCTGAGAACTTTCCGGACAACCTAATATAAGTAAGCGCGCGCTAGCCGGTGCTGATTTGCTAGCAGCTTTGATAGCCAACTGCTTTCGTGGGGCCTTGCCACCAGTAGATTTACGAGCGGTTTGCTTGGTACGAACCATTGATGCTGAGCGTTTGGAGCGAACGGTAAGCGCTATTGAAATCCTGAGCGATTTCACGGACCGGGCGCTGGAACGGTAATTTGCGGATGAGCAGCTCGGTCGACTTCTGATAACGACGGATTTCACGAAGAGCGACTTTACCTGGACAGTAAGATGAACTTCTTTACACCACCGGTAACCGTGCTGATTTGCTAGCAGCCTTGATAGCCAGCTGCTTTCGTGGGGCCTTGCCACCAGTAGATTTACGAGCGGTTTGCTTGGTACGAACCATTGATGCTGATGCTGAGTGTTGGGAGCGAACGGTAAGCGAACCGGCGCCTATCGCCTTTTATACGCTCTTCGCGTGAGAGGGCAGAGCCTATTCATCGGTGACCATTGCTGTGCTTACCCTCATCTTTCTTTTGGTAGCATGGTGCCAGAAATCCTACGCACGG